>JAXCGZ010021115.1:0-15000 GCA_037179515.1 Halocaridina rubra | reverse complement strand
GCCTGAAATGTCATGTTTTATAATGTAAGTTGCAATATTTTCGAAAATGTACAGCATATTCCAGATTAGCCAAAACAAGGCTTTGTACAATCTGAATTGGTTTGTTCTTGCATTTACATTCAGCAAATTTTCAAAGGTAATTAGAGAAGCTTCATGATGGAATTAACAAGAAATGCCTTTAAGTCAAGTTTATTTATTTACCCTTATAATTTTACAACTCATTAATGACTAACAATTACTTGGCCCTATACTATGGCTAGGAAGACATTAAATATTCAACTCCAGCATAAATGTACTCATTGTGCAAATAATTTTCTCTGCAAATTTCAACGTTTATTAAGGATAAATGAGAGCATATTTTATGACACTAATGTGAGGTAATGTATCTATACCTATTCAAGCCAACAACGTACTAGATGAACTGACTGATAAACATAATAGATGAGGACTGTGCGAAGAATGACACCAAGTTAACCATATAAAACCAAATTATGAGGTGATAATTTGATTTGTTACGTTTGGTTGATACTCTTCCTCATTCTCCTTTTCACTCTTTTCCTAGGATCATAAGCAGCAAGTGGTGTCTTAACATCCAAAATGCAAGAAAAGAGTAAACAAAATTACGTGTTATTGATGATAAGAGTCCGGTACTGTAACATCTGCTCTGTTTAATACATGTGGCCATACATTTCCACATGTGGTGAGTAAATTAACAGTTGCTTTGAGATACTGTTTCTCCAAGTTTTATTAGACAATACTGTACAAAACGAAATTATCCTCTGCATACAGCAATTATCCCCTGTGGGAATAAACTGCGCATTTAAAGAGGCAGTTCAAAACCAATATATATTTAGCTCGGGAATAGGAATGCACACTCAACGTTCTCAAGAGTTGAAGATGGCAATCACAGTAAAGAGTAAATAGGGAGCAGGGGAAGGCAATCTCTCTCCCTAAATCTGCTGTCTTGACAAAAAAATAGAGGCAAGGGAAAGTGTATTAAATTTTTAACATAACTCCATTTGTTAGTTATGACCTCCCTGATAGCTCGAGCAGAATAAGAAACAGCTGCAAACCTGAAAGGACAGTGCCTTGTTGCACTTTTTTGTTTTTATTATTTCGTTACATGAACTGCAGTAAACATGATAAAGGAGTATTTCGGATACACAATTTTATTATTACTCAAGTATGAACAAATATTTTTTAATTCTCCATACAGTACTACACTGTGCATGTAATTCTCCATATAGTACTACTGTATACTGTGTATGTAATTTTCACGGCTTGCCACAACACCATATTGTACCATTAACGATGACACTGTTTTTCATATGTTTGCATTTTATTTGCTTAAAAACATATTTCGGGATAACTCTCTGAAATATGGTGGCAATAAAAGAAAACCTATATAGAAAAGTGGAAGTTGGCATCTTGCAATTTTTTGCCAACTTAATTTAAAATAAAAACGACGACTTGATATAACAGGAGAGTCTTAAGACATACCTTTAACAAAATACTGTACTCCAATAAAGAACAAATCAACACCTTCCTCTCATCAAGTCGGACAATATTAAGTAGGTAGAATTACTGGGAGCAGTTTTCCACAGAACACTTGCGAACAGAATTTAATGAGCCAAACCACCTAACACTAATTACCAGTATCAGAACCTAAACTTTACTTTGCATATTAGTAACATATCCTTATATTTATCATTTGCGCCCTGGTGAAATGCCAACTCAAAGGGCGGAAGTGTAATGATTAGACTAGCTTCTTAATTCCCCCCCCCAAAAAAAAATCCTGCAATTACTCCAGACAAATTTATGAAAGTTTACTTTCACACTACCAGTTAGATAAAAAGAATCGAAAATTATTTCTTTTCACACTTCAACGACTTTATAATGGAATTTAAGGTGTTTCTTTACTGGTCTTTAATATGTTATCAATGGTTTTAATGTGTACTTCCTCTAGAATCTTTTAGTTTCTGTAATATGTGGTCACTTCCCTCAGCCATCAATATCGGGAGAGTGCATGGGAAATAGAGATTTTGGGTGGAGAAAATACAACTTGCAATTTTTAAGTGAAATGAAAATATGAAATGTTCAAACTACAAAATAAAAATCACAGGATAACCATAATCTCTAAATTTACAAATTATTCCCTCCTCCATACGTAATAGTTGCGTGTGGGAATTCATGATTTGGTTGTGGTAGAATGGTAAAATCACGGGAGCTTTACCCCCCAGACCCCTCTTACTTGGCTCATCTTCAGTAAAACGAAAAGAAAATTGTAATAATTAAAAAATATTCCTAAGAGGATTTGTCTCCCAAACCCCCCTTAACTAACCTAACCAAATACATCCTAGCTAAGTAGCATTTCAGTAATTTACAAATGTAAATAGTATAAGAATTACTAGTACAAATTTCCTCAATATGGAATTGCATAGTATATTAAAATATGGCTGAGAAATGAGTTTTCAACAGGTACAGTTCATGTCATATGACTACCTAACATCGTTAATGGGAAGAGAAGTCTTAGTGATAACCCGTTATCTAGCCAGCAAAATTACATGACTCAGCCTTGAAGATATTTTCATCGAAATTGCTTCCTCATGATCGATTTTAAATTCTCATCCCATGAAACGACAATATCGCATTCCAAAATTTCACACAAAACCGTTACCGTTTGTGGGCAAAAATAGGGCAATATCATGGCCAAAAAATATTTGCCAAAACTTATACAACCAATGATTCATTTACTTTGGTTTCGAGATTGTTGAAATAAAAAACTTCATCGAAAAGTCATAAGGAAAAAACATAATTCGTTAAATAAATCAAATGCAGGGAGACAGGATGGGGGGATTAGGAGGAGGTAGGAAAAATTTACCCCCCCCCATATACTATTACCTCATAGCTGTTCTGTAAAATATACGTCATAAGCACTCACAGGACTTAATTTCACGTAAATAAAATACGGCAGTGACATCGCTTGTATGTTTCCTACAAATCTGACTTCTCGATTACGTAAAAAAATAATGTACTCAAGGTTATAAAAATAACGATAGTATTGTCCTACTTCGCAACTTCCTACAGGATGAAAAACATGGCGGCCATCTGTAATTCGATATCAAATCTTCGTATCATTGGATAAGCGACTAGGAATACAATATCGAAAAATTACAACTCACATTCATTCTTAAACGCATGATAATCAGTCCTCCTATGTTTTTGATTGATACTGACTCCAGAATTTTAGTAAGTAGAGAGAATTCGTCAAGGCGGGAATACCACGAAATGTCTACCCTCGCTTTCTCCACTAAATATGCCCAAATTAGACAATTTTTTCATACATACCGGGTGAAACAGTTTTCTCCAGAATTTGTATAACTTGCTCCATGCTTGAAAATATTAAATATGATAAGATACGTCCTTAAAATTGAGTTGGAAACAGTGCACTTATGCACACCGGTACAACCACCACACGTGCGGCGGAAGAATACATTTTTCGACATATGAGTTGCCATTTTAGCCGAGTCTTTGGCCATATTCCAGGCCAGAAAAGGCCAAATGTTGTTCATTGTGTACAACAGCTGTACATGATTTAAAACTACTAATACTTTCTTCTAACTTTCTTCTAGTTTAAGGTTATCAGTAAATGCTTATGATATTATACTCGGCCCACATTTAATGACACATATCATTTTTAAATTGTATGTGGATCTATGATGTTTTCTATAAAAAAATGAAAATATGGCGAAATCAGTATTAAATAGTATAGGTCGTCAGTTTACAATACAGTATCATCAATAATAGAGAGAAGTCTTCCTTAAACTACAATTTTATCATCTGTTCTCAGATAATTTCATTTTATTATTTATTCATGTTTATATAGATATTTAGCAGCATCTAACAGTTGGTATTATAAGTAATTAAACCCACCCCGGGACGATAAGCACTCGGCTTCAATTCCCCAGCCCCAACCTGTCTGTGATTACCTAATTGTGCTTACGGGAAAGAGTCCAATGCTCGTATCTTCCCGTCTCCTGATCGGTTCCAGTTTGTACTTAGTGATACTTACCATACCTGTCCTTAAAACTATGGATTGAGGTAGCATTAACTACCTCTTGCTTAGCGAATTCCAATTATCAACTACTCTTACACTGAAAAAAGTGTTCACCCTTATTTGAATGGGGGATTAATACTAATAAATAAAACGGCAAACAATATCAGTCCATTTGGAATGACTTCATCTGCTTATTTTAAATGTTACTTATTATTATTACTGTTAACCTTGGAACACTAACAATGCATACTTAACAAATACGGAAAATAAGACAATAAAAACAAAATTAGAAGCACAGCAATTGGCTAGAGTACTTGTAAATTCTTAAAAGCGCAATGACAAGTAATAATTAAAAGAAGTAATTCTTTAGATCACGAAAGTAAGAAAATGCCAACCTTGGGAATTGCTCTGACAGTTTTAGTATTCTCCTAAAAGATATATATTTACAGACTAAACCTTTTTAGAAAAATTATTCACATAAAATGTATTGTAAATATTAAGAAAGTCATAGGTATAGATATTGGACAACAAACTTATTTTGTTCTAGCTAAAATATAATGCAACCCGAGCCAATATTCCATGTTAAATTTCAGCAGATTATAATAATCACATAATTCTCTGAGAATATTTGGCATTATTATTTGCGAGTGTTGTAGTTTTGTCAAGAAATCAATAATTATAGAAATAGACAAAAATTGTAACCGTTTCAAGATATCATTTGATTTACCAGGAGGCCTTTAGGCTTCAACAAACAAGCAACTACATATTATGAAATGAATAGGCATTTCATTTCAATAATCTTAATAAATAAGTAATTAATATTCCAGTTTCGAAATTTAAATCCTACTACATATTAAATAAATATATATATTCTAAGAGTATCTGGTAGTATTAAAGGGAACTACTTTCTCTAATTTACCGCCAATTTTCGCATATGTCAAAGACACTGATCGGCAAATGGAATTTAATTAAATTCTAAATTGATGCATATTTATATAATTAAATTATACACAAATTTGCATGATATCGAAGACTTGGCAATAAATGACTCTAATAATGTTTCTTCAATATATTATTCACAAAGCCTATTGAGTGACGTCACGCGCTTATTTCTTACCACACTGGGAACTGAAGACTTTCCATTCGGTTGCAATTGGTCCAATTTCTTTACCTTTTTTTTTTTCTTTTTTTAATTTGACACCGGAACAGGCAAGGAATTTGCCCTCATCAAAAGAAATACGGATACAAAGAAAACATTAAGAGGAAGAAGAGTAAATGATTAAGGATAAGTCAGAAATAATGGAATTATACACAATAGGATAAAGAAAGGCTAAAAGAATATTCGAAGTACTGGGAATGAAGACATAAGGCAGGATTTGACCCTGAGATCAAGATAGATTACTTTTTAAGGATGAGAGGCTATAAGAATTAGAAAGACAGAGGAAGGAAAAGACTTCCAGAGTCTGGAGGTGGATGTGAAGAAGCAGAGTTTGCAACGACCAATCTGTGAGATACAAATCGTCACATAGTACCTGTGAGAGGATGTCGCTTGGCAAGTGTTACACGGCCTCGGCAGTGGGAGAGGGATGCAACTTGTCAACTCATCAGAGCAGCGATGGAAGTAATAGTGATAGAAAAGAGAAAGAGATGATACTTTATGGCACAGAGAAGCCAGATTAAAAGCAATAGAAAGGTCATTGATGAATCTGACTGCCTTAGATTCAACCCTATCAAAGAGATAAGTATATGAAAAAGCACCCCAGAGGTATAAGCAGTATTTTGAGCAGGGGCGGATTAGACCTCTATACAATTTAAGTAACTGTAAAGAGGAAAAGTAATGACGAAAACGAAACAAAACTCCCAATTTTTTGGATGCAAATTTAGATATTTAGATTATGTGATTTCTCCAAGACAAGTTAAAGGCTATCTAAATTCCTAATATGTTAATAAAATTAACAGGACAAATTTCGAGGAGAAAATGATAAAAAGATAGCCAGAAACTGTGCCTTTGAGGCATTAACTTTAACTAAATTTTGGGTGCCCCACTCAGATACTCTCTGCAAATTGGAGTTAGGAGTAGAACAAAGAGTGATACGAGACTCATTACGAGTAGATGAAGGTTGTGAAGAAAAGCAGAGGAAAAATGAAGGGTAAAATCATCGGCAAAGGCGTGAAGAAGAGAGAAGGATGGGAACTGAAGAAGATCGTTGATGAAGAGATGGAACAGAGTAGGTGAAAGAACAAAGCCCTGTGGAACACCACTGGTAACAGGGAATGGGCTATATATTGGGCCGTCAACACCTACAGATATACTCACACAGTCTCTCACAGTCGATGTTCTCGAAGAGGCCTCTAGGCCTGTGTATCAAGCTCTCTATTATCAGCTGAATTTGTGGTAAAATGGTCAAAAAGAAAACTGGAAATCAGAGAACAGTGAGAAGGAGTAAAGCCACAAGAAGGGAGTTTGGCCAACAGAGCCTTCTGCAAGACTCTGTCAAAAGTCTTAGAGATATCAAGGGTGACAGCAATGGATTCACCACAGTTCCTCAGAGGAGATGACCATACATGAGTAAGATAAGAAAGGAGTTCACAAGTGGATCTTGCCTTGTAGAAGCGGTACTGGTGATCAGAGATAAGCGAGTTAGATGCAAGATGTTTCAAGAAGTGAGAACTGAGCAAAGTTGCGAGAACTTTAGAGATAGCAGAGATTAGGGCAATAGGTCGGTAGTTTGAAGGAATAGAGCAGTCACCCTTCTAAGGAATAGGTTGTGCTAGACTGCTTCCAATATGAAGAATAGATATTGGTTGAGAGAATGAGGCGAAAAAAGACAGCAAAGCACGGGAGCCAGTTCATCTGTAAACGTCTTAAGAAACTTTGTAGATTAGCATGAATGAGATAGATAGGCCATTAACTGCTATTATGATAACACAAAATATGTCTACATTTTCATACTTAAAAATTATTATTTTGCCACTTGTATTGTATTTCAATGAACTGAATAGGGCTTGAACCATAATCTACATCTCTTCAAAAAATCTTAAATTTTAAATTAGATTCTACTTTTCCGAATATCAAATTATTTTGATATCCTATCCACATTGCATCTCTCATAGCATTACCTTCATATTATTTCAATAGCCCATCCATATTGCATCTCTCATAACATTACCTTGTTGTATTTTAATGAATAGTTAATTCACAGTTGTACATTATTTTTGTTATTATTATTATTACTATCTTTATTACTATTACTATTATCATTAATATTACTATTATTATTACTATGTGGAGTTGCTTATTCTGTTTTACTTTGCACACATACATACATATAGCTGTCACTAGAACTAGAGGTCATAGTTTGAAGCTTCGTATGAAAACTTCTTTGCAGGATGTAAGGAAGTACTTGTTTAGTGTAAGATTAGTTAATAACTGGAATTCGCTGAGCAAAGAGGTAGTAAATGCTAACTCAATCCATAGTTTTAAGGACAAGTATGATCCGTATCACTAAGTACAAAATGGAACCGACCAAGAGACGGGATGTTATGAGCTTTGGGCTCTTTCCCGTAAGCGCAATTAGGTAATCACACTCACTCACACAAAAAAGCACATAGCTAAGCTTGAAAAAGTTCAAAGACATGCCACGAAACTGATGCCAGAAATACGCAATCTCGGTTATGATGAGAGGCTGAGGGAATTAGACTTGCCATCACTCGAAGCTAGAAGAGTAAGGGGGGATATGGTGACAGTCTTTAAATTCCTTCATGGTTATGAAAGAGTGGATAGGGATCGATATTTCGATATGGCTGGCTCTAGAACTAGAGGTCATAGTTTGAAGCTTCGGAAGAAAACTTGTTTGCAGGATGTAAGGAAATACTTTTTCAGTGTAAGAGTAGTTGATAATTGGAATTCGCTAAGCGAGGAGGTAGTTAATGCTATCTCAATCCATAGTTTTAAGGACAGGTATGATAAGTATCACTAAGTCTAAAAATTGAACCGATCAGGAGACGGGAAGATACGAGCTTTGGGCTCTTTCCCGTAAACACAATTAGGTAATCACAATTAGGTAATCACATGGAATGGATAAAAACTTACTTAGAAGGAAGGGAACAGAGGGTTAGAGTAAGACACTCAGTGTCTGAATGGAGAAGAGTTAGTAGTGGAGTTCCACAGGGTTCAGTTTTAGGGCCACTTTTGTTCCTTGTATATGTAAATGACCTACCAGAGTCTGTAAATTCATTCATGAATATGTTTGCAGATGATGCAAAGATTGTGAAGAAAGTAAAAAACGAGAACAATGGTAGAGAACTTCAGGAGGATCTAAATAATCTGCATGAGTGGTCAGAAAAGTGGCTAATGAAATTCAATACCTCAAAATGTAAGGTAATGAGAATGGGTACAAGTGCAAGAAGGCCCAAGCTTGACTACTCGGTGGCTGGAGTACAACTTCAAGAGACAGAAAATGAGAGAGATCTAGGAGTAAACATACTGGCAGATTTGTCTCCAGAAATACATATAAATGGCGTAGTAAAGGCAGCATATGCATTCTTATCAAATGTAAGGGTAGCCTTCAGGCACATGGACAAGGAAATGTTCAGAAATATTTATGTAACCTATGTGAGGCCAAAACTCGAATATGCAGCCCCCTTTTGGAATCCGCACTTGAAAAAGCACATAGCTAAGCTTGAAAAAGTTCAAAGACATGCCACGAAACTGGTGCCAGAAATACGCAATCTCGGTTATGATGAGAGGCTGAGGGAATTAGACTTGCCATCACTCGAAGCTAGAAGAGTAAGGGGGGATATGGTGACAGTCTTTAAATTCCTTCATGGTTATGAAAGAGTGGATAGGGATCGATATTTCGATATGGCTGGCTCTAGAACTAGAGGTCATAGTTTGAAGCTTCGGAAGAAAACTTGTTTGCAGGATGTAAGGAAATACTTTTTCAGTGTAAGAGTAGTTGATAATTGGAATTCGCTAAGCGAGGAGGTAGTTAATGCTATCTCAATCCATAGTTTTAAGGACAGGTATGATAAGTATCACTAAGTCTAAAAATTGAACCGATCAGGAGACGGGAAGATACGAGCTTTGGGCTCTTTCCCGTAAACACAATTAGGTAATCACAATTAGGTAATCACATGGAATGGATAAAAACTTACTTAGAAGGAAGGGAACAGAGGGTTAGAGTAAGACACTCAGTGTCTGAATGGAGAAGAGTTAGTAGTGGAGTTCCACAGGGTTCAGTTTTAGGGCCACTTTTGTTCCTTGTATATGTAAATGACCTACCAGAGTCTGTAAATTCATTCATGAATATGTTTGCAGATGATGCAAAGATTGTGAAGAAAGTAAAAAACGAGAACAATGGTAGAGAACTTCAGGAGGATCTAAATAATCTGCATGAGTGGTCAGAAAAGTGGCTAATGAAATTCAATACCTCAAAATGTAAGGTAATGAGAATGGGTACAAGTGCAAGAAGGCCCAAGCTTGACTACTCGGTGGCTGGAGTACAACTTCAAGAGACAGAAAATGAGAGAGATCTAGGAGTAAACATACTGGCAGATTTGTCTCCAGAAATACATATAAATGGCGTAGTAAAGGCAGCATATGCATTCTTATCAAATGTAAGGGTAGCCTTCAGGCACATGGACAAGGAAATGTTCAGAAATATTTATGTAACCTATGTGAGGCCAAAACTCGAATATGCAGCCCCCTTTTGGAATCCGCACTTGAAAAAGCACATAGCTAAGCTTGAAAAAGTTCAAAGACATGCCACGAAACTGGTGCCAGAAATACGCAATCTCGGTTATGATGAGAGGCTGAGGGAATTAGACTTGCCATCACTCGAAGCTAGAAGAGTAAGGGGGGATATGGTGACAGTCTTTAAATTCCTTCATGGTTATGATAGAGTGGATAGGGATCGATATTTCGATATGGCTGGGTCTAGAACTAGAGGTCATAGTTTGATGCTTCGTAAGAAAACTTGTTTGCAGGATGTAAGGAAATACTTTTTCAGTGTAAGAGTAGTTGATAATTGGAATTCGCTAAGCGAGGAGGTAGTTAATGCTATCTCAATCCATAGTTTTAAGGACAGGTATGATAAGTATCACTAAGTCTAAAAATGGAACCGATCAGGAGAAGGGAAGATACGAGCTTTGGGCTCTTTCCCGTAAACACAATTAGGTAATCACAATTAGGTAATCACACATGCAAAGATTGTGAAGAAAGTAAAAAACGAGAACAATGGTAGAGAACTTCAGGAGGATCTAAATAATCTGCATGAGTGGTCAGAAAAGTGGCTAATGAAATTCAATACTTCAAAATGTAAGGTAATGAGAATGGGTACAAGTGCAAGAAGGCCCAAGCTTGACTACTCGGTGGCTGGAGTACAACTTCAAGAGACAGAAAATGAGAGAGATCTAGGAGTAAACATACTGGCAGATTTGTCTCCAGAAATACATATAAATGGCATAGTAATGGCAGCATATGCATTCTTATCAAATGTAAGGGTAGCCTTCAGGCACATGGACAAGGAAATGTTCAGAAATATTTATGTAACCTATGTGAGGCCAAAACTCGAATATGCAGCCCCCTTTTGGAATCCGCACTTGAAAAAGCACATAGCTAAGCTTGAAAAAGTTCAAAGACATGCCACGAAACTGGTGCCAGAAATAAGCAATCTCAGTTATGATGAGAGGCTGAGGGAATTAGACTTACCATCACTCGAAGCTAGAAGAGTGAGGGGGGATATGGTGACAGTCTTTAAATTCCTTCATGGTTATGATAGAGTGGATAGGGATCGATATTTTGATATGGCTGGCTCTAGAACTAGAGGTCGTAGTTTGAAGCTTCGTAAGAAAACTTTTTTGCAGGATGTAAGGAAATACTTTTTCAGTGTAAGAGTAGTTGATAATTGGAATTGGCTAAGTGAGGAGGTAGTTAATGCTATCTCAATCCATAGTTTTAAGGACAGGTATGATAAGTATCACTAAGTCTAAAATGGAACCAATCAGGAGACGGGAAGATACGAGCTTTGGGCTCTTTCCCGTAAACACAATTAGGTAATCACAATTAGGTAATCACACATGCAAAGATTGTGAAGAAAGTAAAAAACGAGAACAATGGTAGAGAACTTCAGGAGGATCTAAATAATCTGCATGAGTGGTCAGAAAAGTGGCTAATGAAATTCAATACTTCAAAATGTAAGGTAATGAGAATGGGTACAAGTGCAAGAAGGCCCAAGCTTGACTACTCGGTGGCTGGAGTACAACTTCAAGAGACAGAAAATGAGAGAGATCTAGGAGTAAACATACTGGCAGATTTGTCTCCAGAAATACATATAAATGGCATAGTAAGGGCAGCATATGCATTCTTATCAAATGTAAGGGTAGCCTTCAGGCACATGGACAAGGAAATGTTCAGAAATATTTATGTAACCTATGTGAGGCCAAAACTCGAATATGCAGCCCCCTTTTGGAATCCGCACTTGAAAAAGCACATAGCTAAGCTTGAAAAAGTTCAAAGACATGCCACGAAACTGGTGCCAGAAATAAGCAATCTCAGTTATGATGAGAGGCTGAGGGAATTAGACTTACCATCACTCGAAGCTAGAAGAGTGAGGGGGGATATGGTGACAGTCTTTAAATTCCTTCATGGTTATGATAGAGTGGATAGGGATCGATATTTTGATATGGCTGGCTCTAGAACTAGAGGTCGTAGTTTGAAGCTTCGTAAGAAAACTTTTTTGCAGGATGTAAGGAAATACTTTTTCAGTGTAAGAGTAGTTGATAATTGGAATTGGCTAAGTGAGGAGGTAGTTAATGCTATCTCAATCCATAGTTTTAAGGACAGGTATGATAAGTATCACTAAGTCTAAAATGGAACCGATCAGGAGACGGGAAGATACGAGCTTTGGGCTCTTTCCCGTAAACACAATTAGGTAATCACAATTAGGTAATCACACATGCAAAGATTGTGAAGAAAGTAAAAAACGAGAACAATGGTAGAGAACTTCAGGAGGATCTAAATAATCTGCATGAGTGGTCAGAAAAGTGGCTAATGAAATTCAATACTTCAAAATGTAAGGTAATGCGAATGGGTACAAGTGCAAGAAGGCCCAAGCTTGACTACTCGGTGGCTGGAGTACAACTTCAAGAGACAGAAAATGAGAGAGATCTAGGAGTAAACATACTGGCAGATTTGTCTCCAGAAATACATATAAATGGCATAGTAAGGGCAGCATATGCATTCTTATCAAATGTAAGGGTAGCCTTCAGGCACATGGACAAGGAAATGTTCAGAAATATTTATGTAACCTATGTGAGGCCAAAACTCGAATATGCAGCCCCCTTTTGGAATCCGCACTTGAAAAAGCACATAGCTAAGCTTGAAAAAGTTCAAAGACATGCCACGAAACTGGTGCCAGAAATAAGCAATCTCAGTTATGATGAGAGGCTGAGGGAATTAGACTTACCATCACTCGAAGCTAGAAGAGTGAGGGGGGATATGGTGACAGTCTTTAAATTCCTTCATGGTTATGATAGAGTGGATAGGGATCGATATTTTGATATGGCTGGCTCTAGAACTAGAGGTCGTAGTTTGAAGCTTCGCAAGAAAACTTTTTTGCAGGATGTAAGGAAATACTTTTTCAGTGTAAGAGTAGTTGATAATTGGAATTGGCTAAGTGAGGAGGTAGTTAATGCTATCTCAATCCATAGTTTTAAGGACAGGTATGATAAGTATCACTAAGTCTAAAATGGAACCGATCAGGAGACGGGAAGATACGAGCTTTGGGCTCTTTCCCGTAAACACAATTAGGTAATCACATCATAGTTTGAAGCTTCGTAAGAAAACTTCTTCGCAGGATGTAAGGAAATACTTTTTCAGTGTAAGAGTAGTTGATAATTGGAATTGGCTAAGCGAGGAGGTAGTTAATGCTTTCTCAATCCATAGTTTTAAGGACAGTTATGATAAGTATCACTAAGTATAAAATGGAACCGATGAGGAGACGAGAAGATACGAGCTTTGGGCTCTTTCCCGTAAACACAATTAGGTAATCACAGTTAGGTAATCACACACACACACACAAAATGTAAGGTAATGAGAATGGGTACAAGTGCAAGAAGGCCCAAGCTTGACTACTCGGTGGCTGGAGTACAACTTCAAGAGACAGAAAATGAGAGAGACCTAGGAGTAAACATACTGGCAGATTTGTCTACAGAAATACATATAAATGGCATAGTAAGGGCAGCATATGCATTCTTATCAAATGTAAGGGTAGCCTTCAGGCACATGGACAAGGAAATGTTCAGAAATATTTATGTAACCTATGTGAGGCCAAAACTCGAATATGCAGCCCCCTTTTGGAATCCGCACTTGAAAAAGCACATAGCTAAGCTTGATAAAGTTCAAAGACATGCCACGAAACTGGTGCCAGAAATACGCAATCTCAGTTATGATGAGAGGCTGAGGGAATTAGACTTACCATCACTCGAAGCTAGAAAAGTAAGGGGGGATATGGTGACAGTCTTTAAATTCCTTCATGGTTATGATAGAGTGGATAGGGATCGATATTTCGATATGGCTGGCTCTAGAACTAGAGGTCATAGTTTGAAGCTTCGTAAGAAAACTTGTTTGCAGGATGTAAGGAAATACTTTTTCAGTGTAAGAGTAGTTGATATTGGAATTGGCTAAGCGAGGAGGTAGCTAATGCTATCTCAATCCATAGTTTTAAGGACAGGCATGATAAGTATCACTAAGTCTAAAATGGAACCGATCAGGAGACGGGAAGATACGAGCTTTGGGCTCTTTCCCGTAAACACAATTAGGTAATCACAATTAGGTAATCACACACACACAAAGGGAAGGAGGGATATGGCTCTGGTCTATAGACCAGTTACCTTGACCAGCATAGTTTGCAAAGTTATGGAGAAACTACTAAGGAAACATATCTCTCTTCACTTGGAATCCTTCAACTTTTTGTCAGTGAGGCAACATGGCTTCAGAGAAGGTAGATCAACAGTAACAAACTTATTAGAATTTTATGATGAGGTAAGCCGAATCTTACAGGAAAGAGAGGGCTGGGCAGATTACATATTCCTAGACTTCCAGAAAGCGTTTGACACTGTTCCACATGGGAGACTTATTAGGAAGCTGAAAGCATTGGCTAGAATAGGTGGAAATGTTTTGGAATGGATAAAAACTTACTTAGAAGGAAGGGAACAGTGGGTTAGAGTAAGACACTCAGTGTCTGAATGGAGAAGAGTTAGTAGTGGAGTTCCACAGGGTTCAGTTTTAGGGCCACTTTTGTTCCTTGTATATGTAAATGACCTACCAGAGTCTGTAAATTCATTAATGAATATGTTTGCAGATGATGCAAAGATTGTGAAGAAAGTAAAAAACGAGAACAATGGTAGAGAACTTCAGGAGGATCTAAATAATCTGCATGAGTGGTCAGAAAAGTGGCTAATGAAATTCAATACTTCAAAATGTAAGGTAATGAGAATGGTTACAAGTACAAGAAGGCCCAAGCTTGACTACTCGGTGGCTGGAGTACAACTTCAAGAGACAGAAAATGAGAGAGATCTAGGAGTAAACATACTGGCAGATTTGTCTCCAGAAATACATATAAATGGCATAGTAATGGCAGCATATGCATTCTTATCAAATGTAAGGGTAGCCTTCAGGCACATGGACAAGGAAATGTTCAGAAATATTTATGCAACCTATGTGAGGCCAAAACTCGAATATGCAGCCCCCATTTGGAATCTGCACTCGAAAAAGCACATAGCTAAGCTTGAAAAAGTTCAAAGACATGCCACGAAACTGGTGCCAGAAATACGCAATCTCAGTTATGATGAGAGGCTGAGGGAATTAGACTTACCATCACTCAAAGCTAGAAGATTGAGGGGGATATGGTGAGTCTTTAAATTCCTTCATGGTTATGATA
>JAXCGZ010021114.1:0-77500 GCA_037179515.1 Halocaridina rubra | reverse complement strand
ACATATATATACTATATATATATATATATATATATATATATATATATATATATATATATATATATATATATATATATATATATATATATATATAGGTAAAAGAACAGGTTTTAAGGCTAAAGAGAGCGGATGGAAGCATCGACTGAGACGGATGAAGAGATCTGCAAAGAAATGAACAAGGAGTTTCAGTCAGTATTTACAGTAGAAAATACCCCACTCCCTCAGATTGCAGTGATAGAAGCTCAAGGGCCGGTATTAGAGAACATCAACCTTACAGCCACAGAGGTATGCAAAGCGCTGATGGATTTAGATGTTCATAAAGCTACAGGTCCTGATGACATATCCCCTCATGTGCTTAAAAAATGCGCAAACACAATATCAGTGGCACTAAGTATCATATTTAAGGAGTCACTGGAGTCGGGGGAGATTCCAAGATGCTGGAAACAAGCAAATGTGATACCTATCTTCAAAAAGGGAAGGAGGGATACGGCTCTGAACTATAGACCAGTTTCCTTGACCAGCATAGTTTGCAAAGTTATGGAGAAACTACTAAGGAAACATATCTCTCTTCACTTGGAATCCTTCAACTTTTTGTCAGTGAGGCAACATGGCTTCAGAGAAGGTAGATCAACAGTAACAAACTTATTAGAATTTTATGATGAGGTAAGCCAAATCTTACAGGAAAGAGAGGGCTGGGCAGATTGCATATTCCTAGACTTCCAGAAAGCTTGTGACACTGTTCCAAATGGGAGACTTATTAGGAAGCTGCAATCAATGGCTAGAATAGGTGGAAATGTTTTGGAATGGATAAAAACTTACTTAGAAGGAAGGGAACAGAGGGTTAGAGCAAGACACTCAGTGTCTGAATGGAGAAGACTTAGTAGTGGAGTTCCACAGGGTTCAGTTTTAGGGCCACTTTTGTTCCTTGTATATGTAAATGACCTACCAGAGTCTGTAAATTCATTCATGAATATGTTTTCAGATGATGCAAAGATTGTGAAGAAAGTAAAAAACGAGAACATTGGTAGAGAACTTCAGGAGGATCTAAATAATCTGCATGAGTGGTCAGAAAAGTGGTTAATGAAATTCAATACTTCAAAATGTAAGGTAATGAGAATGGGTACAAGTGCAAGAAGGCCCAAGCTTGACTACTCGGTGGCTGGAGTACAACTTCAGGAGACAGAAAATGAGAGAGATCTAGGAGTAAACATACTGGCAGATTTGTCTCCAGAAATACATATAAATGGCATAGTAAGGGTAGCATATGCATTCTTACCAAATGTAAGGGTAGCCTTCAGGCACATGGACAAGGAAATGTTCAGAAATATTTATGTAACCTATGTGAGGCCAAAACTCGAATATGCAGCCCCCTTTTGGAATCCGCACTTGAAAAAGCACATAGCTAAGCTTGAAAAGTTCAAAGACATGCCACGAAACTGGTGCCAGATATACGCAATCTCAGTTATGATGAGAGGCTGAGGGAATTAGACTTACTATCACTCGAAGCTAGAAGATTGAGGGGGGGATATGGTGACAGTCTTTAAATTCCTTCATGGTTATGATAGAGTGGATAGGGATCGATATTTTGATATGGCTGGCTCTAGAACTAGAGGTCATAGTTTGAAGCTTGGTAAGAAAACTTCTTTGCAGGATGTAAGGAAATACTTTTTCAATGTAAGAGTAGTTGATAATTGGAATTCGCTAAGCGAGGAGGTAGTTAATGCTATCTCAATCCATAGTTTTAAGGACAGGTATGATAAGTATCACTAAGTATAAAATGGAAGCGATCAGGAAACGGGAAGATACGAGCTTTGGGCTGTTTCCCGCAAACACAATTAGGTAATCACACAGATCTGCAAAAAATTGAACAAGGAGTTTCAGTCAGTATTTACAGTAGAAAATACCCCACCCCCTCAGATTGCAGTGATAGAAGCTCAAGGGCCTGTATTAGAGAACATCAACCTTACAGCCACAAAGGTATGCAAAGCGCTGATGGATTTAGATGTTCATAAAGCTACAGGTCCTGATGACATATCCCCTCATGTGCTTAAAAAATGCGCAAACACAATATCAGTGGCACTAAGTATCATATTTAAGGAGTCACTGGAGTCGGGGGAGATTCCAAGATGCTGGAAACAAGCAAATGTGATACCTATCTTCAAAAAGGGAAGGAGGGATACGGCTCTGAACAATAGACCAGTTTCCTTGACCAGCATAGTTTGCAAAGTTATGGAGAAACTACTAAGGAAACATATCTCTCTTCACTTGGAATCCTTCAACTTTTTGTCAGTGAGGCAACATGGCTTCAGAGAAGGTAGATCAACAGTAACAAACTTATTAGAATTTTATGATGAGGTAAGCCAAATCTTACAGGAAAGAGAGGGCTGGGCAGATTGCATATTCCTAGACTTCCAGAAAGCGTTTGACACTGTTCCACATGGGAGACTTATTAGGAAGCTGCAAGCAATGGCTAGAATAGGTGGAAATGTCTTGGAATGGATAAAAACTTACTTAGAAGGAAGGGAACAGAGGGTTAGAGTAAGACACTCAGTGTCTGAATGGAGAAGAGTTAGTAGTGGAGTTCCACAGGGTTCAGTTTTAGGGCCACTTTTGTTCCTTGTATATGTAAATGACCTACCAGAGTGTGTAAATTCATTCATGAATATGTTTGCAGATGATGCAAAGATTGTGAAGAAAGTAAAAAACGAGAACAATGGTAGAGAACTTCAGGAGGATCTAAATAATCTGCATGAGTGGTCAGAAAAGTGGCTAATGAAATTCAATACCTCAAAATGTAAGGTAATGAGAATGGGTACAAGTGCAAGAAGGCCCAAGCTTGACTACTCGGTGGCTGGAGTACAACTTCAGGAGACAGAAAATGAGAGAGATCTAGGAGTAAACATATTGGCAGATTTGTCTCCAGAAATACATATAAATGGCGTAGTAAGGGCAGCATATGCATTCTTATCAAATGTAAGGGTAGCCTTCAGGCACATGGACAAGGAAATGTTCAGAAATATTTATGTAACCTATGTGAGGCCAAAACTCGAATATGCAGCCCCCTTTTGGAATCCGCACTTGAAAAAGCACATAGCTAAGCTTGAAAAAGTTCAAAGACATGCCACGAAACTGGTGCCAGAAATACGCAATCTCGGTTATGATGAGAGGCTGAGGGAATTAGACTTGCCATCACTCGAAGCTAGAAGAGTGAGGGGGGATATGGTGACAGTCTTTAAATTCCTTCATGGTTATGATAGAGTGGATAGGGATCGATATTTCGATATGGCTGGCTCTAGAACTAGAGGTCATAGTTTGAAGCTTCGGAAGAAAACTTGTTTGCAGGATGTAAGGAAATACTTTTTCAGTGTAAGAGTAGTTGATAATTGGAATTCGCTAAGCGAGGAGGTAGTTAATGCTACCTCAATCCATAGTTTTAAGGACAGGTATGATAAGTATCACTAAGTCTAAAATGGAACCGATGAGGAGACGGGAAGA
The DNA here is from genome assembly GCA_037179515.1 of Halocaridina rubra. Classification (NCBI taxonomy): domain Eukaryota; kingdom Metazoa; phylum Arthropoda; class Malacostraca; order Decapoda; family Atyidae; genus Halocaridina; species Halocaridina rubra. The sequence continues at coordinate 74,005 of JAXCGZ010021114.1, read as the reverse complement.
TACGAGCTTTGGGCTCTTTCCCGTAAACACAATTAGGTAATCACAATTAGGTAATCACACATACGTAAACAAACAAGCTGTCTTCAAAGGCATGCTACAAACCTGGTTCTAGAACTATAACACTTCACTATAGACTAGAGGATAGAGAAGATAAATTTCACACCACTTGAAACTAGAAAAATGATTTATCTGCACTTGAAACCTGTAAGATTGAAAGATATATGGATGGTGACCTTTATAATTTCATCCGGGAATTTGAAGGGATCGAGAGGGAACAATAATTTGATATAGGTGTTGTAAAATCCCTATATTACAGTAGATCTTTATGACATATCTTTCTTATAAGATTCAAGAATTTACTAGCTTTTAGAACAAAAATAGTTGATTATTGATGATATTTTATAGTTGAGTAAAGTCCGTACAACCAAGAATGATATCATAGCATTCTTGATTTTAAGGAAAAAGTCTGTGAAGGGCTAGTTGACGAGCACAAGGTCATTATTACTCTTTACCAGAGATAACTTATAAATCCATCCACCGGGTTGCAGGTAAGTCACTCTCTTCTTGTTTCTTGGTTTGCATGCTATGCTAGAGTAACCTTCACCCTCTCACACTTCCACCAAGGATGTTCCCCATTCAACCTTGCTCTAAAAAAAATCTGGGAATTTCGATTAACTCTTTATGTTGAAGACAATTCTATGGAGGATAACTCTCCTCTGAATATTACGATGGTTGTGATTTCATTTATTTTTATTTTAATGTGCACAAACCATTATTTTATTGCAGTATGGATTCTTCTTCTTCTCAAATTAAAATTCAATTAATTTATTGACATAATAGGCAATTACATCAGATGGAGCTTGTTAGCAAGCTAACAAGCCTTTTCTTCTTCTTCTTCTCTCTTCTTCTTCCCCATTATTATTATTATTATTATTATTATTATTATTATTATTATTATTATTATTATTATTATTATTATTATTATCAAAGAAGAAGGGGAGTAGAGGGGAGAATAACTTCTCCCCAAACTGTTTTCCTTTTTTGATGTCGGCTACCCCCCAATTAAAGGGGGAAACAGCCAAGGTATATGTATGTATGTATGTATGTATTATTATTATTATTATTATTATTATTATTATTATTATTATTATTATTATTATTATTATTATTATTATTATTATTATTATTATTATTGTAGTTATAAGGAGCTACCTGTAAGGGAGTATTTAAAACGTGACTCAGTCAACAATAACAAAGCTACTTCGCAACGACATCGAACGATCAAAGCCCAAGCCTCCAGGGGTAGGATGGTGAAGATTGCCTTGGATGTAACTGTATTGTGGTGATAAACAGAAAAAAAAATGAGTAATATCTATATTCAGGAACCTGCCACTGAAGGGAAGGTATGGAGCCCGATGATCATGACTTAATCTCCCCATGACGATTGTACATCACAGATGTGGGGTGTTACCAGTAGGCTGTTTGAATAAAATCTTGACATTTGCAGCATCAACGTGTTGATAGATCATATAGATGAAATATTAGATAACTTTAGAAACAATGATTTTAATTTTGAACTGGTTGGTTAATTGCTGGTGAATGAACCTAAGCTGCACTAGGTTCAGTGACATAACAAATAGACCATCAAAAACTTAGCTCGAGGGTCTGCCCCTCTCTTTTTTATCTCTTATTTTATTTAATTTTCGTGCTCTTCCCTCCAATTCCCTTATAGCCTTAATCCCCTCCCCATTTTTCCCCTCCTATCCTATCCCATCCTAAAAAAAAAACCTAAGCTTAATATATTTTAATAAGTTTCCCGAATGTATTTTACTTTCGCACCCTCACTTACGGAAAAATCTTAAAATCTAGGATACTATAGGGCTAAGTTTGGTCAGGTCATTACCTATTCCCTCTGCAATTTTGAATTGCTGGTGGAGATTTATGCTTTCATAATGGATATTTCATACATATCACATATGGCCTCGTTATATACTCCATAGAATGACAGATTATGTAGCCTATATATATTCCTTTTCTAGTCATAAATTATGTAGTCTTAGTGCTTTTCTCTGAGTTGGGACTTTTATTTAGAAATATATATATTTTGGTCATTGGACTATAAGTTATTGGTTGTTGATTTGGTTGTTTTTAATCTTTTAAAAACATCTAAAAATCAGTTATGCAATGATTTTCAATGGTATGTAGGGAAATTATCTTTATTGGTTGGAAAGATTCCTTGCTATTTTTACCATATTTGCAGTTGCTAAAATCATCTGGCATGTGTTAATTTTTTTTTGCTAAAATTTCTTGGATATGAAAATTTAAGGAAAAACAGCTGGCACTATCAACTGCAAAGATTTCCGTCTTTCCTTCGTTTTATCTACTGTTATTATACTAATTTAAGATACTTAAGGAGATCAGGTAAGATTAATTTTAGAAATGGAAGTTGTGTGCATAGCTCTTCTATGGTATAGCGTATATGCTATTTACGTTTAATTTGGCAACCCAATCTACTTTAACTTCGGGAAGGCTATTAGAAATCGGGAACTCAGACACTTCTGAACAGCATGTGACAGTAAGCATATGATGTCCAAGCTCATCTGACAACCTCTTTAGACTGTAAGTGACGGGAAAGATTTGGAGCCTTGGGTTATCATCATAACTGGTGCATTTGGTCATTTGCATTAGTATTCACACATTATTATCTTCAGACTAGAAAGACTTGTATTATAATAAGGTAAAATAAGTTTGTTTTAGATTAAGCATCTGTGGTGAGAAGTATTTATAGAAGTTGAAGCCAGAGTCACAGCCACAATCTTCTCAGAGATCATGATGGTAAGAAAATCTCCACAGCCTTGACCTTTTTTGAAAATACATAATTTGAAATAATGCCCTCATTTGTATAATGGTCATCTTAGGTGATTTTTGTATCTCTTTAGCTGCGGAGGTATAGAAACCTCTAAAATACTGTCTGCTATTAGGACTCTATGCAATTTTATATGGCTCTGTTATATATGTTCCATGTTTTATAATATTTAGAAATTCTGTTCTTATAACCAAAATTTTTAAAAGTTTCTGTCCCATTGCTCTGTTTTAGTAATTTCTGTGGTTAATTTTTAATCTGTCTCAGATGATGAGGTTTATGAAATTATGGCTGTGTTCCACTTCAGATAAGAAGTATGATTTGTTGCATCCATTGTTTTGTCATATTTATTTTGCTGCTTTATAGTGGTTTATGTTATTATGAGAGTTTTGCTTATATTATTTTATCATATTCCACCCTAACTCTTTTCCCTATGTTGATTATACTGTATACTTATATCAGACTGGGTGGAGGATATACAATAGGTGTAAAATGGTCCCGTATGGTTTTCAAGTAAAGTTTTTGGTATTTCCTTTTCCCTATCATGTTAATCTTGCATTTTTCACCACCAATTTTTTTCTCTGTTTTTAAAAACCTCAGTACGCATAAAATTATTATGTTGCAGTCATTGTAAGTATTGGCTTAGGTATTGCTTCTTCAGTAGAACTTTGCTGACGGGGGTTTGTGCGTTTCCAAGTTTGGTGGGTTTCTGTAATTGAAGTAAGAGATATCATGTGTTGATTTTGTAGAAGATGCCTCCAAGCAATGATGTTTATTCATATTCCTGATAGGGTAGAGGAAGTGCCAAAATAAATAATTGGCAAGCTACATGAATCCTTTATTGATTTTTCTTTATTCCTCAGTTGAAATTAATAAAAGACAACTAATAAGTGCAAGAACTCTGAGACTAAATAGGATAACAAAGCAGCAGGAAGCTCAGTATAGATTAATGTTAGTCCTCCTTCAGAGCAATATGACAAAAATTCCACAAGAGTTAGTTTTATAGGGATACACTAAAGATTTGAATAGCAGAATTAAAGGAAGACATTTGATAATTTTTGATGAGTTTACAGTGGCTGCTGACATACTCAATCCCCTAAAACAAAAACAAAAATTGTGTTGTAACAATTATTTATAGATTTCCTCAATGAATGGAAAAAAATGGAAAAGTGCATTATAAGTAGCTGTCAAGACAGTGCCCTCCTTTTATTTTTATGCCGTCTTGGTAGAGACTTTTTTCGATTGGGACAAATAAGTGGTATGAATCAGATATAAGGCATAGACCGTTGCTATACTACAGCTGAAGGGTCTTGTAGCCTTAAATAAGACTGACAAGGACAGCTTGATGTTAAGTATTCCCTCAGTTATGGTCTCTTTCTATGCCTACATCAACACCGAATAGTCGTGTATATTCGTTACATAAATCTTATTATCCCTTCACATCTGACAAGTCACAGTACTCCCTAGCTCGGTCTCTCTTTGTTTTCTTTGTGCCTAGGCCCGATGAGGGTAGATTTTTTTTTTTTTTTGGCTCGTCCTTGGTGTCACAGTCATTAAAAAAATAAAAAATAAAAAGAATCAGTAGTATATGCTACTTAGCTAATAGCTTATGATGCTGTGTATTATGGTTAAATTGAGATAGAGTTTTTCCTTTTGACAAAGCAGTTTATAGTGATATACATTTGTAAAGCAACTAAATATGCCACTAAAACTTAAAAGTGCCTGCTACTAAAACAGTACTTTAGTAAGAGGATATTGTTTGTTTTGACAGTATCCACTGGCACACTAAACAGTTTTAAATATTTCCCTGTTTTCTGTCTATATCAATGATATTAATCATTACTATATGTTTAACAGGTATATGCATAACAAGACGTTCACTAAAATTGGTAATTTTTTTCCCCAGGTTCTTCTTGTTTCTAGTGCAGGAGACATTGATATTGAGCTGTGGTCAAGAGAAGCGCCTAAAGCCTGCCGCAACTTTGTACAACTTTGTTTAGAAGGTTACTATGATGGAACACATTTTCATCGTGTTGTACCTGGTTTCATCGTCCAAGGAGGTGACCCGACTGGAACTGGAGATGGTGGAGAATCAGTCTATGGGAAACCTTTTCGGGTACTGTCATTTCTTTTCAACTGTAACAAGCTCTTTTATACGAAAAGATGATGTTTGACTTACGTAACAGTGTATTATTTAATTGTGAAGGTTAACACCAATGCTTGTATGAATATTAAAATTTTATTGTAATGTATCGATAAATACTGTTGTCATCATCAGACCTAATAATAAAGGAGAAAGGAATCAGTTGCAACTCTAATATAGTATATTATTTTTACTGGAGTTCTTTGTTGCTCAAAATTTACATAATTTTCCTTATTCAGTTGGTTTAAAAGACACTTGTGTAATTCCTTAGTGATGCATAGGCAAACATTATGCAGTCTACTGTTGGCTACATCATTTTCAGCTAATGAATTACTTTACTTTAATGCTTATTTTTATATGCCTTATTCATTAAATGTCTTAGCATCTGGACTGTTAGAACAAGCAAGTGACTTAAAAACTGCTTTCTCATATTTACCCACTTCTCCTGAAAAATATAAGTCACTGTACAATATTTATGATGAATGAAGCATTGTCAGTAGTTGGAATATAAAATTTCATTTTCCCATACAGTAGTTATCGGAATGGGAACTATAAGCTTTAATGATTCACACTCGGAATTATCCATGATTACTTTGCAAAATATTCATGCTCCTTGTCTAGTATAGATACATATAGAGCAACTTTATTGAAGGTAATATGAATATCACTTTTATATTTTCCAACTGTTATTATTTTCTCTTTTTTATTCATGCATTCTGTCAAGTGTCTTTTCCAAAGGTGGCCATTCCACAACCTAGATTGAGTCAGTCCTAAAAATAAAAGAAGCATAACCAAAAGTTCATGGCATGGGACAACAGTTGTGCTCCAATTTACTGATTCTTGAAGCAATAGGGAACAAAATTCCAAACTCATAAAAACCTCAGAAATATCCATCACCCCTCTCTCATCTGTTGCTTCCCTAGCACACTTTCACTTCACTCTTATGCTGACTGCCACTTCCAGTTTTAAATGTGTTAAAGTACACAGTAATATAATCCTTACTGCTTCTTGTGTATGAGATATACAGCCGTTTTGTTATCCGTAAGCCTATAGCAAGAAGGGAAATGTGAAGTGGAAATTACACTGAATATTTTAAAAGAAATAATTATGTAAAGTGATCTTGTTCACAGTCTCCTTGTGGGCCCCATTTCATGAGTTTTAATACAGCGTCAGAGAACTACCCCTGTGAGCATTCATGAAGAAATAAATGAGTCCCATGAGAATCCATTGCATGGATATCATGATTTAGAATGGGAAAATACTTGAAGGAATGTATTATGTTAAGAAAATATCACTTAAGAGCTCATATTATAATTAACTTTTAAATTTTTGGCTGCAGATGTCATTGGATCTGCAGTCTTACAAGGTCATCACATATACAAAACTACACTTTGCGGAATTATTGTTACCATTTCTGTGTCTAAAGATCCTAGTCAAGTCATTATCATTAGCTCTATTAATATTACTAAGGGCCAGATTAGTTCGATCACAGCCCTCTACAACAGATCCAATTGGTTTTGTAATCCAATTTCATTGCTTTTTCCTCTTCAGGTGGTCGAAATTATGAGACAGATATATTCAAAATACACCCATATTTGAACTTTCATTCTTTTAGTAATCTCTAACCATATTTTTGCAGAGCTGTTTCTTGAAAAGTAGTTACAAAAACAGTATTGTCATAATTAAAATACTTATTAGTGAGAAGTTGACATATGTATTGCTCCCCCAGAGCTTATTGGGTGAATTAATAATATACAATCCCCTTCATGTTAATAAATATCAGTATAATACTTTTATATTTTATTTTTATAAACTTATCTCCTATTAGGGGAATCTGTTTAATGTATTCAGGTTTTGGGATAATTTCAGTGCCCATTATAGATACGGTACGGTATATTTCTTGCCAACAAAGGATACATTTTCATATTAAACAAGCTGCTTAATATAAGAATGGTAAAGAGGCTATAAAGAAAAGCCCATCCTATGTCCTCTACCTTTGTACATGATGCGATCTAGCTGCACAAAATTTCCTCTTAATTTTTCCTATGGGCTAAGCTCTCCACAACTGATACGTAAGACTTGTAGACTGTTCTGACAGTGTCTTATTTACCTCAGGGACTCTGGCCCTTGCAAGGACCTTTCTTGAGTAGTGAATACTTAAAGCACATAAAGAAAGGAAAATGTGCTTGGAGACTGAAAGTTACAATTTACTGCCCCTAAATTAATCAGTTGACCTATTGGATGTCCACTTGGCCAGTTGCTCTTTTAATAAAAAGTTTCGCTTCATATATGCTACTATGCGCCACTTTACCTCCAGCACATTTTGAGTATTCTGCTTATTGAGTGTTCATGAGCAGTTTCTCTTTGGAGCTAAGTGGACTGAATTCCTTTAAAAGTGCACATAAGTTTATTTGAGTAGTTGTTCCTGGCTTATTTTGGGTAGAGGAAATTGATATTATTGTTATTACTATATTATTATTATTATTATTATTATTGTTATTATTATTATTATTATTATTATTATTATTATTATTATTATTATTATTATTGTTACAGTATTATTATTATTATATGCCAAGAAACAATCCCACCCGAAAAAGTCAAAGACTATAAACCAGAGGGCTTCACCAAAAGAAGCAAGGTGATGAGGAAAAGCAAAAGAGAAAATAGAAAAAAAATAATAGTATAAAATGGCACAAGTCAGTATTGCAGTGCTGGCAATACGGTACGGTATATTTCTTGCCAACAAAGGATACATTTTCATATTAAACAAGCTGCTTAATATAAGAATGGTAAAGAGGCTATAAAGAAAAGCCCATCCTATGTCCTCTACCTTTGTACATGATGCGATCTAGCTGCACAAAATTTCCTCTTAATTTTTCCTATGGGCTAAGCTCTCCACAACTGATACGTAAGACTTGTAGACTGTTCTGACAGTGTCTTATTTACCTCAGGGACTCTGGCCCTTGCAAGGACCTTTCTTGAGTAGTGAATACTTAAAGCACATAAAGAAAGGAAAATGTGCTTGGAGACTGAAAGTTACAATTTACTGCCCCTAAATTAATCAGTTGACCTATTGGATGTCCACTTGGCCAGTTGCTCTTTTAATAAAAAGTTTCGCTTCATATATGCTACTATGCGCCACTTTACCTCCAGCACATTTTGAGTATTCTGCTTATTGAGTGTTCATGAGCAGTTTCTCTTTGGAGCTAAGTGGACTGAATTCCTTTAAAAGTGCACATAAGTTTATTTGAGTAGTTGTTCCTGGCTTATTTTGGGTAGAGGAAATTGATATTATTGTTATTACTATATTATTATTATTATTATTATTGTTATTATTATTATTATTATTATTATTATTATTATTATTATTATTATTATTATTGTTACAGTATTATTATTATTATATGCCAAGAAACAATCCCACCCGAAAAAGTCAAAGACTATAAACCAGAGGGCTTCACCAAAAGAAGCAAGGTGATGAGGAAAAGCAAAAGAGAAAATAGAAAAAAAATAATAGTATAAAATGGCACAAGTCAGTATTGCAGTGCTGGCAAATAAAAGAAAAAAAAAACAAGCACCAATGCGTATTTATTTGTGCTCATTTAAACTTCAAAAGCTCCATTAACTCAACAACATGGCGAGGCAAGTCATTCCACTTCCTAGTGTAGCTGAGATAAAACTTCTTGAATACTAATTAGTATTAAATATAACAAAAGAAAATGCACAACTATTGGCATTTGCTGTATTTCTTATAATGAATGTAGGACTGAATAAGCCAGATGGATCTCAATGCAGAGAGTGGCTAACATTGTGATAAATTTTGTGTACCGAGCAAAGCAAGTAAACACTATGTTTATGTCACAAGTCGGTGCCTAATTTAGGAATAAGAAATATCAATTCGCAAGTTATCAGCTTTTGGGATAGTTCATAACCAAACAGTTATTTTTGACAATCATATGCATTTCCCGTTTATGTGCAAGTAATGTTGGCTACAGAGATATACTTTTTACAAATGTTTCTTGGCCTTTTTGTTATGTTTTTGAAGAAGTATTAAGTGGAATACGGAATGCTTTGCATAGATTAATATTTGCATGTCATTCCTCATACTGTACATGTACTCTGACTTTGAAGATCTTTTAAAACACTAGTAAGATTAAGTACTGAGTTTTTTTTAATAAAGTTAAGTGCTAATATAACATTTTATTTACTAAATATTGAGTGTATCATATATCTGAACATGTTATGTTTTCCTTTCAGGATGAATTCCACTCGCGGTTACGCTTTGTACGGCGAGGTTTGGTTGCCATGGCTAATGCTGGTCCAAATGACAATGGTTCACAATTTTTCTTTACATTAGGTGCTTGCCCTGAGTTACAGAATAAGCATACCATATTCGGAAAAGTCACTGGCGATACAATTTATAATTTGCCAAGATTTGAAGAAGGTGTTATTGGGAAGGTGAGTGCTATGATAATATTTCTGTTTAGCTTGATAGTATACCATGCTGCAGCGAGCAGTTGATCCACATGTGAACAAAATAAATGGAGGCAGCAAAGCTTAGTCATACCCTCCTCATCCTCCTCTTTCCATAGGTTTTTTGTGGCAAGAAAAAAAAATTCAGGTAGGACATGATTGCCAACCTTTCGGTACCCTTTTCCATATAGTTTGCTGCTGTGGCGTGTTTGGACTACAGTTATGGAAATATTTCTTCCATGCCAACAGGAATGTCTTAACTGTAGATTAAATATTACTTTTAGAAATACATAGGCTAGTCTGTATTGAGTATTGTTACATATTAGGTCAAAACTATACTGGAAGTTGGATTACTAGTGTTGCTCTCAGCTCATATAGTCTATCTATATACATGAGCCATTTTCCCCTTATAGGGGAGTGGCTGACTCAAGACAAAGTACTCAGTTCATATAGTACACGCATGTTAATGTCTGTTGTGTTTGTTTATATGCTATATTTATTATATCGAAATATTTTATATTCTACAATTTTTTTTCCACAGATTTCCTGTTCTTTGACAAAGAAGCAGTAGTCTTAAGTGATAAAATCTTTATAAAAAGAGCTGAGCATAAGAGTGACACTTGGATTCATCAAGTGCCAATGTGTAGTTTGCAGCTTGTTTGAATGTTGGAAATGATCATCTCTCATTTATTTTGCCATTCTTACATCTTTCCTTTTCTCCTTGACTCATGGATACATTGTACTCCTTTTATTATCTTTAGCGATATTGATTGCCTTGCCTTTTCGTCCATCAAAGAACATTATCAGTTTATTCTCATCACCTTTGAAGAACTGAAATTGGCCCATGGCACTAACCGCCAGTTGTGATAATACTGCTGAAGGGTCTTGTCGACTTAAATAAGACTGTCCATGACAGTTCGATGTTAAGTCTCCCTTTAGTTACGGTTCTCTTTCTATGCCTACATCAACACCAAATACTCTTGGATATTCGTTACATATTTCTTATTATCCCTTCACATCTGACAAGTCACAGTACTCTCCATCTCTGTTTCTCTTTATGTTTTCTTTGTGCCCATGCTGGTGTCAAAATCATAAAAAAAATAACTAATCTTCTGTGAAGCCATGCAGTGCTGTTGTATTCAGATTTCGAATAGGAGGGAGCCTGTAGTAGTTTCAGTTATTTTGCAGCTGAAATTAATTCATTAAGAGCCCAAGTACTAACTTTTTGATATTTTGAATGTTTTCCTTGCATCATGCATGTTTTTACACGGTATCATTTCTTCTTACACTGTGCCACTATTTGAAAAGCAGTTTTTATGAACGTAGACCACATGGCATATAGATTCCCAGGATATCCATCTTATATCTGATCTGAACTCAGTATTGTAATTATATAAATACTATGTAATATAGTGTTAAAATGTTGCTTAATATATTACTATTGCTTCCCTGTTTTATCACAGAACTATTATCATAAGAGTGAAGTTCATTTTATATATAGAGCATAATATATGAGTGAAACTCTTGTAACACCAGTGTGCTAGTGCGAGAGTAAGAGGCAGCATACCTGGGAATCTGGAGTTAGATACTAAGTGCAGGTTGAGAAGTGTAATTTTTTTGCCTCTTGAAATAGGGATTCTCCTGAATGCCTGTAGAACCTAACAACAGATCACTTTATTGAGTCTGTGCGTGAATTCCCTAGGTTTGCATATTTACGAGAGGTACTTGACACAGACACAGCAGCTCTGCTCAAAGAGACACCCTTGATGAGATGCTTGGAGAATCCATTAACAATAATTAATTGTATATACAGTATATCTTTGTAATGATGCTTTGTTATATTCAATATCTAATGTTGGAAACCATCAATGATAACGAATAGCAATATTGGAGGTAATATTTAAATCTCAAAGATGCAGTACAAGGTGGAGTCTTGGGTCAGTGCCTGTCAGCTGCTTTTTGGCTTATACGTCCAATTAAGCATTTCAAAATATACGCAAATTGCTGAGACATTCGGGGAAATTGAGTTAGTGAAAGCTTACTTCGTCTGTGCTATAAATTTCTTTTGAGTATTTTGTGATATTTGAACATATAGTATTTGAATTCTGTGAGAACTGGAAACCTCTACCTCTTAGATTTCATTCTCTCTTTCTTTTTTATTCTGTAGTTTCTATAATTGGAGTGGGTGCATTAATACAGGCCTGCATGTCCTGTGTGGTATAAAAGTCAACTAAATGAGCTGTAACGATGGAATTAGAAATTTATACTTTCAGAACTTTCTCCCACTTAGTCAAGGCACATGAGGGTTCATGAGAGGAAAACTTTAAGCAGAACTCTAGTGATTCGATTTCTGAATTGTGCTTGCTTGTAGAATGTGTCCAATTAATATGGGAGATACTGATAGTTAAGAGAATAAAGAAGCATGTGTTATCACCGAATGATATGAAAGTAATTGATGTGCACTTATACTCAATCTTAGTATATAGATAGATAAGTAATTTGGACTTCCAAATAGGTATCATTACCCAATTATGATACTGGACACTCAAATTGTTTTAGGTGTTTTTCTTATTGCTGAGTCAGTGCAGTTGCCTTTCTTATATTTACTTCAGGATGATAGACCAGAGTATCCACACAAGGTAGTTAAGACCCAGGTGCTGAGTAACCCATTTCCTGATATTATACCTCGTATGAAGATTGAAAATGAAATTCCAAAAGAAGAACGTAAAAAGAAAAAGAAGGGTACTAAGTAAGTACTTAGAATATATTTGTTATTCCATTTTTACAAGTCTATAGTAGTACATTATTTGCTTAGAATTTTGTTATGTAAAAACTATTATACTTAAGTATAAGACATTTGTGATTCTAAAGATTATTGAGAGTAAGAGATCTATATTATAATTACAACCTCAATGAAAAGTATGAAGAAAATGAATATACCATCAACTTTTAAGATGATGTGTTACACTAACAGATTACAGAAATGTATTTGTCCAATTCCAGTTCTTGTTCTTACTATTCTTAACTGTTTTGCATTATTTATTTAACATTATGTCATATCTCATTTGAGTCACTTGGGTGGACACAACTAATTAACAGAAGGAAAAGCAACAGGGCTTCATCATACCTTGTGCATCCTCACCTCTTCTATCAGCTGTTTTATTATAAGGGAAAATATAGTATAGGGAGGAAGAAATTGTTAGTTCATCGGTCCTTTATTATTTCTAGTCAGCTCTTATGGCACACACAGAATATAGATGTGAAAGCTTTTCTCCCCAACACCCGGGATATGCTATGCCTCTCCTGAATTAACTTGCTCTGCTTTTATGGTAGCTAGGAATCGCTGTACTGCTCAGATTTGAAGGTCTAAGGCTCCCATTATAAGAAGGAAAATAATGACCTTAACTCTTCTCCCACTGACAAATGTTTTTGGTCCTTAGCCAAAAACCTCTCTAAAAACTTCTGTAACTCAGCTTTCCCCCTCTTATTCGTTCTGATGGTTCCATAGCTTGCTCTCCCACTGACAAAGCCACTCTCTTTGGGTCTCATTTTTCTGCCAACTCTTCCTTAAGCAATTCCAGTGCCCCTCTCCCTCAATCTTTATCCCTCTCTAACTTTATGCCGTCCCTTATCCTTTCTTAACGCAAAGTTCACAAGGTTCTTTGTTCATTAAAGACGAACAAGGTATCTGGTCCCCATGATATCCCTGCAAGGTTCCTTAAGGAGTTTGAAGATGAACTGGCTCCCGTGCTTTGAGGTCTTCTTCACCTCATTCTCTCAACCAGTATCTATCCTTCATCTTGGAAGCATGCTATAGTACAGCCTGCTCCTAAGAAGGGTGATTGCTCTATTCCTTCAAATTACCGACTTATTGCCCTAACCACGTCTATCATTAAATTTTTCGAATCTTTACTCTGATTTGCAGAAGGTATCTGAGTGAGGCACCCAAAATTTAGGTATCTGAGTGGGGCACCCAAAATTTAGTTAAATTTAATGCGTCTAAGACATCTTCTGGCTATCTATTTATCTTCTTCTCCTCCTGATAGCCCTATTGTCTTTGACACTAATGAAATTTACCCTCTTAATTCTATCAACATCTAAGGATTCCATATAGCACCTAACTTGTCTTGGAGGAATTACATAATCCAAATTTCTAAATCTGCAGCCAAGAAACTGGGTGTTCTGTTTCGTTTTTGTCATTACTTTAACTCTTTACAGTCACTTAAAATCTAAAAAAGCCTTATCAGTCCCTGCTTAGAATATTGCTTGCACATCTGGGGTGCTTTTTCTTATACTTATCTCCTTGATAGGGTTGAATCTAAGGCAGTCAGACTCATTAATGACCCTTCTCTAACTTGTAATCAGAATTCTTTTTCTCTTCACCGTAAGGTATCATCCTTTTCTCTTTTCTATCTCTACTACTTCCATTGCTGCTCTGATGAGTTGGCGAATTGCATCCCTCCCCCACTGCCGAGGCCACGTAACACTCGCCAAGCGGCCTCATTCCACAGGTACTGTGTGGAGATTTGTAGCTCACGGATTGGTCAGTGCAGCGACTGCTTCTTCCCATCTACCTCCAGACCCTGGAACTCTCTTCCTCCTTCTGTCGTTATTAATTCTAATGACCTATCTTGCTTCAAAAAGCTGATCTATTGTTATCTCAGGGCCTAATCCTCCATAGTCTAGGTCCTCAGTACTTTGACTTTTCTTTCAGTCTGTCCTTTTCCTCTGTGTATCATTACCATATCTCTGCCTTGTCCATGACCTTTTTCTTTTCTTTCATCTTGGTGTTTTCTTTGTGCCCGGGCCTTTATTGATGAGGGCAGTTTTATTGCCTGTCCCGATGTCACACTCTTAAAAATATATTGTAGCTGTATTCTTCCAATAATTTTTATTAACTTATTGTATGTGATGTAAAGTAAGCAATTTTTAGACTGCAATCAGCAGTGGTAATGAAAAAAATTTAAACATATTGTACCCATAAACTCCTCCCTCCTCATATTTTAGTTTGTGTTTCTAAGCCTTGACAGGTACTTGAGTAGAGCTGTTCTTATATATGCTCTCCCTCTAGCTCGTTTACAGGTTATTTAACTGTAGATGTATAGCAGATGGATTTGTTAATGAGACCTTAAACTACCTGAGGCATGTAATAAAGTAGTCATCATTTTATGAAAAACAAAAAATGGGCTAAGCAGAGAAATAAAAAGAAGTAAAAACATGTATTCATAATAAGTAGCTTCTTCCCAATGAAATACCATTTAATCATATTATAGAATTACAGGATAAGATGAAATTGGGCCAGAATAATTATGCACCTTTTTTTGTTCCAAGAAAATATTGTCAAGGGCAAAATTATATTTCATTTTTCACCTATGATAATGTGTGTTTGAACATTGTCGATGCTTTTATTACAGGATATGCATTAAATGCAAAAACAAACCATAAGTGATATTGAGAATGGAGAGCAAAATGAACCTAGACATTCTATAGAGTGTATTTATTCTTGATCTCCTGCAGTTAGCTGAGATGTATATCTCTTGTCATATATCTTTGGCGTACATTTGATAACGCATTGCCACAATGATTATGTTTCCTTGATTCGAGCCCTGTCCAGGGGCAGAAGTGTGTATATATATATATATATATATATATATATATATATATATATATATATATATATATATATATATATATATATATATATATATATATATATATATATATATATATATATATATATATACATATATATATATATATATATACAGGGGGTCCTCGATTTACGACAGGGTTCCATTCCTGACAGCTTCCGTAACCCAGATTTCATCGTAAGTCAGAACACACCTAAATTTAAACCTAGGTCCCTCACCAATACTAAAATTAAATACTCTAAAACATAGAAGCATAATTTAAGTTCTTAATCTAAGACATGAAAATAGTAAAAGTACACTATACAGTATTGCTAAGCTTTACCACTGTGGTTGGCTTACATCTGGATAATTGAATAACTTCAGCTCCCATATCCAAGTTAGAATCGAACGGCTTAACGCCAGCGGATGAGCACAAGATCAAGTGGGTGACACTTCTTCCCCCTTTCCCATTTTCGTGGCATAAAATAGTCTTTTTGCTTTCTCCCGAATCAACAGGGATGGGCCGTTGATGCTGGTCATCCAGCTAGCCAGAGCGCTAATAACATCTAGCTTTTAATCATATTGAAAGTATGTAAACACAGTGAATGAGCACAAAAAACATTATATCAGACAAGAGGTTCAAGTTCACGTTGAGAAGCAATGCCTTTACAATGACTCTTCTCTTAAAAATGCGTTCTTATTGCTCTTATTGTGCTGTCCTTTTGGTTTTCTCTTACTCCGAAATTTATATTGGCTCTTGTTTTGTAAAAGATAACTGATGCTGTTTTATTGTCATATAGCTTTTCTTTGCTTTTCATTACTGTTTCCATTTGGAGTAAATTTTTAACCTTAACTTTTCTTGTACTTAATTTATCCAATTGCTAAGATCATTGCTTTTAATTTTCCTTTTCATATTTTGTTTTGTAGTAGATTTCAGTTCTTTATAGGTGATATTTACTTTATCCATAAATGCGTTAGTTGATTTTTGCCCAGTAATCCTTTTTCATGTTTCGTTTTTGGGCTATTACTCTTCTTATGAGTTTGTTTCTTTGATTTTCTTCTACAAACTTGATGATGTACAGTATTCCAAAGGCCAACGTCAACAAACTTTTTTGCATAAATATTGTATTTACGGCTATGTATTTGGTTAATTCTTTGTAAATAATTAAATCAAATTTTTTCAAATAATCAAATACATAAACAGATATATAAATAAAACCATTAACATGATATATACGTTTACAACAATGCCATGTAACAATGTATTCCAAACGTCAACCTCAACAAACTTTTTCGCATAAGATCTTATTTACGGCTATGTATTTTGTAAATTTGTAAATAAATTAAATGTAATTCCTTCAAATAAACAAGTATGTAAACAATATGTAAATAAATAAAACCATTGACTTGATATACACCTTGTTCCTTTTATGCGCGATTTTTTTTATCCGCGAAATTGCAATAACGCCCCCGAAAAATAATAGTGAAAAATTCGCATTTCGAAAATAACGCCCCCCTCCCAATTTTTTTATTTTATTTATTTAATTTTTTTTTATTTTATTTTATTTATTTATTTTTTTTATAGTAAATAAGCGCCCGCGAAAGCTTCTTCCACGAGTACAAAGAGGATTACGATAAGAAAAGATCATCATCATTATAGATTATATATACACCCACCCTACCTCTGTCATATGTCTATCTAATCTACATATGAAAGTGTCTAAGGTATTGGCATTTATTATCCTACTAGGAATACTGTACGGTATTACCAAGCCAATTTTCACTAATTTCCCTTCTGAACCTAAATTTATCAAGCTTAAAGCCATTACCCATTACGAGTTCTGGTTTGATCATGAATTTTTAAAACTTTATTAATATCACCCTTGTTAATCCCTTTAAACCATTTATACACCTCAATCATATCCCCCCTAACTCTGCGCCTCTCTAGAGAATGTAGATTAAGTTTTTTTAATCTGTCATATGGTAGATTTAGGCATTGCATAATTAATTTTTTTTTCGTTTTTTAGTCTTGCTTTGGTTATTTATAATTTGTATTTTATCTTTGTTTACATTTGCAGATAGAGGTTCGTTCTCCTGCATCCTCCTCCTCCTCTACCACATAAGTTACTTGCTCACAGCCACCATGCATGTCCCAGTGTACTGTATGACTGTTGCCCACTGCATAATAGAGTACAGTACAGTAATGTATGTTAATTTCTAGCTGTAAAGTGAATATGATTATATCTTGTATACTCTTAAAAATAGATACAGGGCTTTCTCCTTTGCTATGTAGTAATAAAATGTTTTTTACTTATCTTATATCTTTAGCATGGTGTGTCTATGTAAGGTTTGGAACGTATCTATGCCCTATATCATTGTTTCCTATGGAAAATGACTCATTTTTTCACGCGATTTTCCATTTACCCGACACTTCTGAGAACTTATCTAGGCGTTATTCTGAGAACTAAGTGTATACGTATACAACAATCCCATGTGTAAACGTATTCCAAAGGCCAACCTCAAAAAACATTTTTGCATAAAGAACGTATTTACGGCTATGTATTTTGTAATATTATGAATACATGTATATTAAATCTCATTACTTCAAATAACCAGATACATAAGCAAAAAATAAATAATACCATTAACTTGATATATACGGGAATTGTAATAAAAACTATATCATTGTTTACAAGTCTCTGTCTAAAAAAAAAAAAATCCACTACTTTATAATAGACATTTACTATTTGAAAAGACAAAAGAGAAAAAACAAAGGATATTTTATATAAGTTTTGGAGAAAGAAACCAACAGCATAATAAAAACAATAAGAACGAGTTTTAGAGAAAGGCACCGTTGTAAAGGCATTGCTTCTCAACCTGAACGTGTTTTTAAAATATTGTTGTAAAGTTTCTTACTTAGTACAATCATATCTGCAATTCATATAATAATTAAAAAAAAAAAGGAAATTTCAATTTAGAAGTAAATAATAAATATTTTTACCACATCAACAAATGTATATTACACTGATGTATGTAAAATGATAATATTGTATACCTGTACTCTAAAACTATTTGTAAAAAATCTGATATAAACATAAACATTGATGGATCGTTCATACACGGTTGTGTACTTGGTAATTTTATAAATAAATTCAATCTAATCCCTTCAGATATAGAAATATAGCAACAGCGCTGCGAGCTGTGTATTCTTCCACCATGCTCCCAAACTGTTCAGATCACAAACTTTGTATTTACCAAGTAAGCTAGTTAGGATAAAAAATTGAGTTATTAATAATTTCTGGGGCTCTGTTGTAACGGTGGAAACACGTAACTCAGGGACTACGAAGACTGGGACCTCCATGTATTAGTTACAAGAGTCTCCCTCAAAAAAAAAGAAAAAATTCTACTGCCCTATGATAGACATTTTGAAATATGGTTTTATTGTTTTGTACTCATGTAGAATTGTATCTGTACTTCATGTTATAATTATTCAGTAAAAAAAATGAAATTGCTATTTTGAAATAAATAGTAAGCAGTTTTATGACTTCTTCAATGTAAAATAATATTGTTACATTTTCTAAAGCAATACTTGCAAAGTCTGCAGTATATAATATGAAAAAAGTATAAAGGTTGATGGAACGTTCATTCACAATACTGAAGAGCCATTTAGGAAGTGATCTTTGCCATAACACTACATATTAGTCTGCCACTCTCAACAACCTGTTCTGCATGATGATCGTATTTACGGCTATGTGTTTGGTAATTTTTTAAACAAGTTCAATCTGATTCCTTCAAATTACCAAATACATAAACAAATTAATAAATAAAGCCTTTAACTTAATATATACAGTCGCATCTCTAATTTACGCGAAGATAGGTTCTGAAAATGACCGTTAAAGCAAATTTAACTTATTTTAAAGTCTGTTTCCATAAGGAATAATGTTAATAGACATAGATACGATCCACAAGTGTGTATAAACACACTATACCAAAGAAAAAAGCTAAGTAAAACACATTTTACAAGTACATAACCAAGCTGAAATACATATGTAAGCTAAAAATAAACAAGTACAGTATTAAAGATATGTACAGATAAACAAAAAAGACAAATTAACTCACTCTATATATGGTGGACAACAGGTGTGTGGTGGCGGTGATCACTGTGCTAAGCCATAGCGACTTTCTACTGGATTATTCAGAGAAAAATAGACCTAATGACCGCTAACCAGAGCTTGTGCCTTTGTTTGCAGTGTGGTCGTTCAGTACCCTCTACAAAATGGGATTTTCACTCTTATTGAAGTGATTTTTTCACATAAGTCATTGTTGTACTACCACAACAATGATTTATGACTCTTTCTCACTCTCTCTCTTTTTCTATTTATTAATTTATTTATCTATCTATCTATATACATTATATATGCACACTCACCTCTTGGAACAATGTGAGGATAGGTTCTCAAAAGGCACGGGTAATGTAAAATTCGCGTAATGTAGCCAGTCATATTCCATAAAAAACAATGATAATAGGCATAGATACGTTCCACAACCATACATAAGCACACTATGCCAAAGATATAAGATAAGTAAAATATATTTTATAAGTACATAGCAAAGCTGAAAGACCTGCAGTTATTTATATTAATATACAAATAGTGTACAGTATAAAAGATATACAGATATACTGTACAAATAAATACTGTAGAACAAAAAAAAATAATGCATCCTGAGAACGAACCCTTATCTGCAAACGTAAGCAAAGATGACATAAGCGGTAGGAGAAGGAGGAGGTGACTTAAGCGGGAGGAGAAGAGAAGGAGGAAGGAGGAGAGCAAACCCCTGGTTGATGTCGGAGTTAATACTGGGTGAAGAGAGACTGAAGCACATGGCAGCATGGTGGGAAACTGCCTCAGAGGCAGTCACTTAGTTACTTAAGTGAATAATTTTTTTCGCTTTTGATCACGCGCACGCTCGTAGCTCGCGCATTTCGTATTTTTTTTACTATTATTTTTTGGAGGCTTTATTCCAATTTCGCGTATTATAGAAACGCGTAAAAGGCAAGTTGACTGTGTGTATATACTGTACAGTGGTGACCCCACCCCACGAATGCCTCAACCCACGAGCAGAATTTTGAACAAGTTTTGACCCCAACCCACAAACAAAATCCAACCCAAGAACACACATGTGTTGGCCAAGCCACCATATGTCCCACTTGCCTGCTCTCAGTTCTGCATTGGTGGCCTCACTATGTGGTTAGTTCATGATCTGTTCATAGTTCTTGCTTTATTCTCCATTGTTTTACCTTTCATATAGCTCTTATTATGGCTCCCAAGAAAGTTAAAGTGTTTGTGATATTGGGGGACTCTCATTCCAAAAATTGGTCCACCGCCTCCTCCTCCTCCTCCACGACCTTCCATGTATGCCAGCAACAATCATGCACAAAGGTAAATACAGTACTGTTTCTTACCTACAATATGTACTCTTTCCTACTGTAGTTTTTATTAGTGGGAGAATGTAGCAACTTTTTCTAAGTGTTGGACTTTGCTATTTTATACTGGGTATCAACTAGTGTATACTGCATACCTGAATATGTGCATGTTTTAATTTAATAGAGTAGAATTCCTTTCTATTATAAATGTAATTTTCCTTTTACAGATGAAAAACATTTAACCTGTATTATATTTCATGTTTTTAGTGACTAAAAAATTTTGAAATGAATATTTATTGTGACCAGAAATGGATTAATTTAATTTGCATGCTTTTCAATGGGAAAAATAAATCCAACCCAACAACAGTTTTTGGGAATGGATTAAGTTCGTGGGTTGGGGTCACCGCTGTATAATACAGTGATCCCTCGTTTATCGTGGGGGTTCGGTTCCGGGACCACCCGCGAAAGGTGAAAATCCACGAAGTAGGAGCACCATATTTATTATAGGTATTTTACATTTATTTTTACATTTACTGTATAAACCCTCCCTATACTATTAACAACTCACCCTTTACTTTATTAATAACAGCGCGCAAGCATAAATTTATATGAACGTGATAGGTAAGCTTGCCGTGAATGACGTGATGATGACGCTTACATGCTCCACAGCCAATGACAGCTTTACGGCTGCTTTTTGCAAGAGAAGAACATGGTAATAGGGAGTTGCTGTCGCTGTTTCTTCTTTTGTGCAAAGATGGTCTTGTAAGGAGTCATGGCATCTTCGATAATATTGCAGAAGTGCACCGAACGAACCATATCATCGTCATACTCGTGTGACAGTTGTCAGAGTTCTTTGGCCATGTTATACATGGCTGCCAGTCGTTCGAGTGTAAGGCCAGGTTCTTCGACTTCATCGTGTGCTTCCTGTTGTTGTTCTTCCTCTTATTCACTTGCTGATTTTGCCATTTCCTCCAAGTCTTCATCAGTCAACGGCTGCAAGTGGCAGTCAATCAGTTCATTGACGTCTTCATGAGTCATTCATATCTTTAAAGCCTTCTCCTCCTAGCAATCCAACCAACTTTACAACTTTCTCAACTGCCGAGTTATGCTCTTCGTCAGGAGCGAATCCCTTGTAGTCATAGATGAATTCGGGCCACAATTTCTTCCAGCTGGCTTTGATTGTGGCCAGCTTCATCTCCTTGAGTGCATTCTGAATATTTTGAAGGCATGTAGTAATCGTGCAGTTACGCCAGTACGCTTTCAATGCGAATTCTTTGTCCACATCCATGGAGTCAACCAGGTTCGCCAGGGCATCTTGTGTGTAGAGGGCCTTGAATGCATGAATAACACCTTGATCCATAGGCTGAATCAGTGATGTGGTATTCGGTGGCAGGAACTCTACCTGAACACCGTCATAATGGAGATCAGTTGCGTGGCCACCAGCATTATCCATCAAAAGAAGAACTTTAAATTCAAGGCCCATCTCCGCAAGATAAACTCGGACCTGAAGCTTTTTGTGATCCAGGCCTTAGGGTTATGCATCCAATACACTGACAGCAGATTCTTGTTTTTGTTCTTCAAAGCTCTAGGGTTCTTTGACTTGTAGATAAGCCCTGGCTTTAACATAAAGCCCGTAGCATTCCTGCACATGACAAGGGTAACACGGTCTTTGTGTGCTTTAAATCCAGGAGTTTTAGCTTCTTCCTTGAAAAGAAAAGTGCGAGACGGCATTCTTTTCCAAAATAACCCCAGTCTCATCCATGTTGAACATTTGCTCAGAAGCATAACCTCCTTCCTCGATATTTTTCTTGTTCATTGTTCACATAATCTTCAGCTGCAGCTGTATCTGCAAAGGCAAGTTTTCCATGCACCAAAACGCTCTTTAGGCCAAAGCATTTTTGAAATTTGTTAAACTCCCTTGCTTGCAGTGAACGATGGTTTCCTCAGTGGAGAATCCCTGGACGGTCCTGGTTGTGGGTCTTCCATTTTCTTTTCTTTCTCCTCCTCTTAACGGTTGCCACTGTCATCATTGGGTTCGTTTGCAGCGAATGTCTCATACAGCTTCTTCGCCTTTGTTTGTATGATACTTGTGTCTAAGCTGATGTTCTTCTTTCTACAATCAGAAATCCACAGGGCCAAAGCAGATTCCATCTGCATTACAATCTTATTGCGGGGTGTTACGGCCCTCTTCGCTGTTTTGTTAAAAGTAAGAGTCGCTGTCTTCCTGGTATTCGCCTCGTCCTTCTTGATGTAGTGAACAGTAGATTAATTGAGGCCATAATGGCAGCCGACATCATAGAACCTTCTTCCTTTCTTCAGCATATCTAACAGTTTTACCTTATATGCTATGGTCAACATCTTCCTTTGCTGCCTAGGCTCACTACCAGAAAACACAAGCACAACGTATTAAGAGGCACAACGCGAACGGCTCACATGTGAGTAACTGAATGGGTGAGGCGAGATAATGGAAGATGCTGGGAGAATCAAGCTTCAATCAAAAACCAATCAGACCCCAGGATACAGAACATACAGAACATAATTCTGTGATTCATCATCTTCCACCCATCAGCCAATAGCATCCCGTGTACTATCTCACGTAGGAGCGACCCTTTGCGTTTTGCAAGACGCCGATACCGGTATCGTATTTTATATGGTGCAATACTGTGAGTTACATGTTTAAATTTATGTTTTTTACTATTTTTTACTGTTTTATTATTCTTAGGCTGGGAAATACTTTTTTTTAATCAATAGAATAATGAGAATACTGGATATTTTAATATGTACTATCTCACGTAGGTGCAACCCTTTGCGTTTTCCGAACTGCCGATACCGGTATCGTATTTTATATGGTGAAGAGTTGCATGTTTAAATTTGTGTTTTTTACTATTTTTTACTGCTTTATTATTCTTAGGTTAGGAAATACTTTTTCTTATCAGTAAAATAATGAAAATAGTGGAAATTGTAATATTTCCACATATCGTGGATTCCCGCATATACCCAGAAAATCTGCGATATAATATACATATGCTCGCCAGAAAAACCAGTGATGTACTGAGTTCGCGGTAGGTAAATCTCAATATAGCGAGGGATTGCTATATATATATATATATATATATATATATATATATATATATATATATATATATATATATATATATATATATATATATATATATATATATATATATATATATATATATATATATATACACAGTAATCCCTCGCTATATCGTGATTCACCTATCGTGAATTCAGGGCAATGCGGATTATTTTGGCGAGGAAAATTTTTTTTTTTTTCTTTAATGATTGTAACACCAGGACGGGCCAAAAAATAATAAAATAAAACAGCCTTTATTGGCCCTGGGCACGAAGAATACATAAAGTAAAGAGAAACAGAGATGGAGATTGTAATGACCTGTCAGATGTGAAGGGATTATAAAAGATGTGTAATGAATATCCAAGAATATTCAGTGTAGCTGGTGCCATGAGCCATCTTAGAAATGCATCCTCCTTTGCAGCTTTCAAAGGCAATCTATATAGTTTTCTTTTGGACAAATAGTTGCTGCTCACACATAAACTAAACTTAATGATTTAATGCAATTTCCCTAAACACTGACCTCTCTATGTGTCAACTGATATCGACTTCTCTGTTCTCTAAGTTAAGAACTAATTATTCTCATTGTAAGGAAAACAAAGATGGAGAGTGTAATGACCTGTCATATGTGAAGGGATTATAAAAGATGTGTATTGAATATCCTAGAATATTTAGTGTAGCTGTTGCCATGAGCCATCTTAAAAATGCATCCTCCTCTGCAGCTTTCAAAGGCAATCTATATAGTTTTCTTTTGGACAAATAGTTGCTGCTCACACATGAACTAAACTTAGTGATATAATGCAATTTCCCTAAACACTGACCTCTCTATATGTCAACTGATATCGACTTCTCTGTTCTCTAAGTTAAGAACTAATTATTCTCATTGTAAGGAAAACAAATATGGTGATGATGTCGATAATAACGAAACTGTAGAGAGTCATTATTCCTACTTTATTATTAACATTATTGTTAACATTTTTATTACAGCATTATTATTTTCTATGAAAGCTACATTTAATTTAACTGTATGTATTACCCTCTTACTTATTAGTTCAATAACATGTCTACTTATAAGTTATGCTTAATTATAGAAGAATAACCAATGTAAAAATATAGAAATAGATGTTTGCTTGTTTGTTTGCTAGGTGAATGGCAGAAACCTCCAAATTCTCTGCTGGGTTTTAATATACCTCTGCATTACTTTCATGATATCTATTCCAAAAATTCTCCTTTGATCTTATTATTATTATTATTATTATTATTATTATTATTAATATTATTATTATTATTATCATTATTATTATTGTTATTATTATTATTATTATTATTATTATTGGCGACAATAATTTTCCTTTGATGATGATTGTGGAGATTATTATTATTATTATTATTATTATTATTATTATTATTATTATTATTATTATTATTATTACGAATTTTTCATTTAAATGGTTAACCGTCAACAAACCATTATTTTTACAATAAATAATGTAGTTTTGGTTGAATGAACAAGGGTTATTTAAAGATATCTCTCTCTCTCTCTCTCTCTCTCTCTCTCTCTCTCTCTCTCTCTCTCTCTCTCTCTCTCTCTCTCTCTCTCTCTCTCTCTCTCTCTCTCTACGTCTTTCCACATTTATTGTCGTCATCTTTAATTTCCTCTTTCTCATTTGATTTCTTCTTCTTCCCCTGTTTCTTTCTTCTCTATTTTGATGGCAAATGGATGCAGAGAGAGTGAATTTAAAATGGAGGGAAGTTTATTAGTAGATTTCTCTCACTCTCTCTTGTGTATCCATTTGAACCATTAGGTTGCCATTGATATTATATGTGATTATGTAATGTCTGACACCCTTGGCGCAATAAATTAATAAAATAATTCTCTCTCTCTCTCTCTCTCTCTCTCTCTCTCTCTCTCTCTCTCTCTCTCTCTCTCTCTCTCTCTCTCTCTCTCTCTCTCTCCTCTCTCTCTCTCTCTCTCTCTCTCTCTCCTCTCTCTCTCTCTCTCTCTCTCTCTCTCTCTCTCTCTCTCTCTCTCTCTCTCTCTCTCTCTCTCTCTCATCTCTCCTCTCTCTCTCTCTCTCTCTCTCTCTCTCTCTCTCTCTCCTCTCTCTCTCTCTCTCTCTCTCTCTCTCTCTCTCTCTCTCTCTCTCTCTCTCTCCTCTCTCTCTCTCTCCTCTCTCTCTCATCTCTCCTCTCTCTCTCTCTCTCTCTCTCTCTCTCTCTCTCTCTCTCTCTCTCTCTCTCTCTCTTTTGCTTTGTTGACTCCTCGTTTCCAATCTCAGCTATTTGGCTTCCTTTTTACATTAACTTGCTTCTTTAATATTTTTATATCTTCCTTTGTTCATCTCTGTATATTTGTTTTCTATCTGTCTAGCTGTCTTAGTTTATTATATAGTATCCCTTGCTTAGTTAGTACTCTATAATCTCTTTATACAAAAATGAAACAAACTTTTTTAGGGTACTTCTCTAATTTTCTATATAATAATAATATTAATAATAATAATAATAATAATGTCTACTTATATGTCACTTTTAATCTTAGAAGAATAACTCCTTGTACAGAAATGGAAATAAATATTTGTGTGTTTGTTTGCCTCTGTATCAGCTGATGCTTATTCAGGCACAATATCTTACTCATAAAATATTTATTTACTCACCCTATTTGTGGTTTATCTAATTTTCAAGATTATAGTACATGTATATTATTAATATTCCTTGGTTCTAAACAATATTCTATCTATCAACCATGCAACACGAAATCTTAACATAAATAAAGTCAGCTGAGAGAAAAAAGTATACAATTCGTTCAGAGAAAACGTATATCGTACTGTACATGGGAAACTTAAATGAAATATATATATTCTCAACACGCTATTTCCATGACGATGTTATATCGAAAGTTTGTTTGATGTTTCTTAATGCTTTTTTCAATCTTCATAATATCACGTTTATATAAATTTACTCTTGCGTGCTGTTATTAGTAAAGTAAAGGGTGGTTTGTTAACAGTGTAGGGAGGGTTTATACAGAAAAGGTAAAAATAAATATAAAATACGTATAATAAATATAGTGCTCTTACTTCGCGATTTTTAACCTATCGCGGCGGGTCCTGGAACCGAACCCCCGCGATAAATGAGGGAGCACTGTATGTATATACAGTAATCCCTCGCAATATCGCGGTTCACCTTTTGCGGATTCAGTGCATCGCGGGTTTTTAGGGTGAGCATATGTATTTTATATCGCAGATTTTCTGGGTACATCGCAGGAATCCATGATATGTGAAAATATTAAAATTTCCATTATTTTCATTATTTTATTGATAAAAAAAAATTTTTCCTAGCCTAAGAATAATAATACAGTAAGAAATAGTACGAAACATAAATTTAAACATGTAACTCACAGTATTGCACCATATAAAATACGATACCAGTACGGTATTTGCTGCGTAGATATCTGCGTCTTGGAAAACACAAAGGGTCGCACCTACGTGAGATAGTACACGTGATGATATTGGCTGATGGGTGGGAGATGGCTAATCACAGAATTGTGTTCTGTATCCTTGGGTCTGATTGGCTTTTTGATTGAAGCTTGGTTCTTCCAGCATCTTCCCTTGTCGCACCTCACCCATTCAGTTATTATGTGTGCGCCTTTCGAGTTGTGCTTGTGTGTTTTGTGAATCTTTTGCTTTATTTCAACCTCTGCAATGCTGCCCAAGTATCCTTCATCCTCTAAGGCTTCTGGTAGAGAGTCTAAGCAGCAAAGGAAGATGTTGACCATAGCAGATAAGGTAAAACTGTTAGATATGCTGAAGGAAGGAAGAAGTTTCACGGCTGTCGGCCACCATTTCGGCATCAACGATTCTACTGTTTGCTACATTAAGAAGGACGAGGCGATTATCAGGAAGACACCGACTCTTACTTTTAACAAAACAGCGAAGAGGGTCGTAACACCCCGCAATAAGATAATAATGCGGATGGAACCTGCTCTGGCCCTGTGGATTGCTGATTGCAGGAAGAACATCAGCTTAGACACAAGTATCATACAAACAAAGGCAAAGAAGCTGTATGATAATAATAATAATAATAAACCTTTATTTCCATTTCATTATACAATGGGTATTCGTCAGCCGGGGCAAGCCCCAACCCCCCACTGTGGTGTCCAACCACAGCAGTTCCTGCCAGTAAACAGCTTAAACTCTCGGTCTTGGACGGGAACCGATCTTTCGGCCTCGTGAATGCGAAGCCAGCGCGTTACCACTGTACTAGCCAGCGGCTAGGAGGAGAAAGAAGACATGGAAGACCCACAACCAGGACCGTTCAGTGATTCTCCACTGAGGAAACCATCGTTCGTCGCTAGCAAGGGATGGTTCGCCAAATTTCAAAAACGCTTTGGCCTAAAGAGCGTTTTGGTTCATGGCGAAGCTGCCTCTGCAGATACAGCTGCAGCTGAAGATTATATGAACAACGACTTCGAGAAAATTATCGAGGAAGGCAGTTATGCTCCTGAGCAAGTGTTCAACATGGATGAGACTGGGTTATTTTGGAAGAGAATGCCATCTCGCACTTTTCTTTTAAGGAAGAAGCTAAAACCCCTGGATATAAAGCGCACAAAGACCGAATTACCCTCATCATGTGCGGGAATGCTACAGGCTTTATGTTAAAGCCAGGGCTTGTCTACAAGTCAAGGAACCCTAGGGCTTTGAAGAACAAAAACAAGAATCTGCTGCCAGTGTATTGGATGTATAACCCTAAGGCCTGGATCACGAAAATCCTCACATCGGACTGGTTTCACCAATGTTTTTATCCCTCAGGTCGGAGTTTATTTTGTGGAGAAGGGCCTTGAATTTATAATCCTTCTGATGATGGAGAATGCTGGTGGCCACGCAACTGATCTCCATTATGACGGTGTTCAGGTAGAGTTCCTGCCACCGAATACCACATCACTGATTCTGCCTATGGATAAAATTGTTATTCGTGCGTTCAAGGCCCTCTACACACGAAATTCCCTGGCGAACCTGGTTGACTCCATGGATGCGGACAAAGAATTCTCATTGAAGGCGTACTGGAGTAACTACACGATTGCTACATGCCTTCAAAATATTCAGACTGCACTCAAAGAGATGAAGCCGGCCACAATCAAAGCCAGCTGGAAGAAATTGTGGCCCGAAGTCATCTACGACTACGAGGGATTCACTTCTGACGAAGTGCATATCTCGGCAGTTGAAAAAGCGGTGAAGTTGGCTGCAAAGACGTCAATGAACTGATCAACTGCCACTCGCTGCCATTGACTGATGAAGACTTGGAGGAAATGGCAAAATCAACAAGTGAAGAAGAGGAAGAAAAACAACAGCAATCACACTATGAAGTCGAAGAACCTGGCTTTATATGGCTTGTTCGGTGCACTTCTGCAATGTTATCGACGATGCCATGACTCCTTACAAGACCATCTTCGCACAAAAGTAGAAACAGCGACAGCAACTCGCCATTACCTTGTTCTTCTCTTGCAAAAGCAGCCAGTTTACACTAACGCCTTCAGAGGAAGCTGCTGAAGAAGTGCCTCAATAAACGGTGCTGCCATCATAAGAGCCGTAAAGCTATCATTGGCTGTGCAGTATGTAAATGTCATCATCACCCTCATTGTCATCATTACTGAACCCGACTCTGCTCTCACATATCAGTCTCGTAAAGTTACTGTATTATCATTATTGTTATTATAAGTATAATGTGTTATTATTATAGGTATTATTTTTGTACAGTACATATAGGATATTCGCGGTAAACTTACCCATCATGCTCATATAGCTTTACTCTCGTGCTCTGTTATTTATGGTAAACTTACCTCTCACATTCTATAACTTTACGCTTGCATGCTGTTATTATTAAAGTAAAGGGTGAGTTGTTAACAGTGCAGGGAGGGTTTATAAAGGTAAAAATAAATGTAAAATAATAAATATGGTGCTGCTACTTCGCATATTCTCACCTATCGCAGGTGGTCCCGGAACGTATCACCCGCGTTGAACGAGGGATTGCTGTATATATATAAGTGTTGCCTCACTTATCGCAGTAGTTCGGTTCCGGGACCCGGCGCGAACCAGGAAATCCGTGAAGTAGGATCCGCATATATGTACATAGATATTTTAATATATTTTTACGTTTACACTGTATAAACCCTCCCTGTACTGTTAAAAAAACACCCTTTACATTATAAATAACAGCAAGCAACATAAATTTTTATGAAAGTGATAGATAAAATTATGGTGAATGAGGTGATAATGACGTGACATACATACTCATTTACAATTATTTTTTCGTTTACGTACTGTATAAACCCTCCCTGCACTGTTAAAAAAAAACACCCTTAACATTATAGATAACAGCAAGCAACGTAAATTTTTATGAAAGTGATAGGAAAACTTACCGTGAATGTGATGATGACGTGACATACATACTCATTTACAATTATTTTTTCGTTTACGTACTGTATAAACCCTCCCTGTACTGTTAAAAAAACACCCTTTACATTATAAATAACAGCAAGCAACGTAAATTTTTATGAAAGTGATAGATAGAATTACGGTGAATGAGGTGATAATGATGTGACATAAATACTCATTTACAATTATTTTTTCGTTTACGTACTTTATAAACCCTCCCTGCACTGTTAAAAAAACCCTTTACATTATAAATAACAGCAAGCAATGTAAATTTTTATGAAAGTGATAGATAAAATTACGGTGAATGAGGTAATAATGATGTGATATACATACTCATTTACAATTATTTTTTCGTTTACGTACTGTATAAACCCTCCCTGCACTGTTAAAAAAACACCCTTTACATTATAAATAACAGCAAGCAACGTAAATTTTTATGAAAGTGATAGATAAAATTATGGTGAATGAGGTGATAATGACGTGACATACATACTCATTTACAGTTATTTTTTTGTTTACGTACTGTATAAACCCTCCCTGCACTGTTAAAAAAACACCCTTTACATTATAAATAACAGCAAGCAACGTAAATTTTTATGAAAGTGATAGATAAAATTACGGTGAATGAGGTGATAATGACGTGACATACATACCCATTTACAATTATTTTTTCGTTTACGTACTGTATAAACCCTCCCTGCACTGTTAAAAAACACCCTTTACATTATAAGTAACAGCAAGCAACGTAAATTTTTATGAAAGTGATAGATAAAATTACGATGAATGAGGTGATGATGACGTGACACACATACTCATTTACAATTATTTTTTCGTTTACGAACTGTATAAACCCTCCCTGCACTGTTAAAAAAACACCCTTTACATTATAAATAACAGCACGCAACGTAAATTTCAATAAAAAAATGAAAATACTGAACAGTTTTTTTTTCAATATTTTAATATTTTTGCGTATACCCATAAAATAAAATAATAATTTAGCCCCCAAAAAAACGCGATAGAGTGAGAATGCGAACCAAGAAGCGCGAATAACCGGGGTAACACTGTATATATATATATATATAAATATTATATATATATATATATATATATATATATATATATATATATATATATATATATATATATATATATATATATATATATATATATATATATATATATATATATATACAATGGTCCTTCAATTATCGCGAAGGTTCGGTTCCGGGACCCGGCGCGAGACAGGAATATCGCGGAGTAGGATCAGCCTATATGTACATAGATATTTTAATTTATTTTTACGTTTACACCGTATAAACTGTATAAACACCTCCCTGTACTGTTAACAAACCACCCTTTACTTCATAAATAACAGGATGCAAGCGTAAATTTATATGACATACTCATGTACATAGGTATTTTACAATTATTTTTACGTTTACTGTATAAACCCTCCCTGCACTATTAAAAAACCACCCTTTGCTTTATAAATAACAGCATGCAACGTAAATTTATATGTACGTGATAGGTAAACTTACCGTGAATGAGGTGGTAATGAGTTTGTAGACGCCAGAGGAAATTATTCCGCAGCCAATAACAGCTTTACGGCTGTTATTCAAAATAGCAGCCGACATCCATATACCTTTTTCCTTCTTTCAACATATCTAAGAGTTTCACCTTATCTGTTATGGTTAACATTTTCCTTTGCCACTTAGGCTCACTACAAGAAGCCTTAGAAGATGAAGGATGCTTGGGAGGCATTGCAAAAGTTAAAATATGCGAGTAAAAAAAATCACAAGCAAAACGTATTAATAAGCACAACGTGAACGGCGCACACGTGAGTTAGACTGAACGAGTGAGGCGAGACAATGGAAGATGGTGCAAGCCTTTGTCCGAAACGCTGATAGCGGTATCGTATTTTACATGTTGCAATACTGTTAATATTTATGTTTTTTTACTATTTTTTACTGTTTTATTATTCTTAGGCTAAGAAATAGGTTTTTTTAATCAATAAAATCATGAAACTACTGGAAATTTTAATATATATGCTAGCTCACGTAGGTGCGACCCCAATACATTGTACGCACATGATACAATACTGTGAGTTATATATCTAAATTTATGTTTTTTACTATTTAATACTGTGAGTTATATATCTAAATTTGTTTTTTACTATTTTTTACTGTTTTACTACTCTTAGGCTAGGAAATACTTGTTTTATCAATATATTAATGAAAATTTCAATATGTACTATCTTACGTAGGTCCGACCCTTTTCGTTTTCCGAAACGCTGATACCGGTATCGTATTTTACATGGTGCAATACTGTTAGCATTTATGTTTTTTACTATCTTTTACTGTTTTATTATTCTTAGGCTAAGAAGTACGTTTTTTTATCAATAAAATCATAAAACTACTGGAAATATAAATATATATGCTAGCTCACATAGCTGCGACCCCAATACATTGTACACTATCGGATACTATTTCACATGATGCAATACTGTGAGTTATACTCTATATCTAAATTTATGTTTTTTACTATTTTTTACTGTTTTATTATTCGTAGGCTGGGAAATAAATTTTTTTTATCAATTAGATTATGAAATATGTTTTTTTTTTCAATAAAAAAATGAAAATACTGAAAATTTTTATTTTTTTAATATTTTAATATTATTGCATATACAGTGTTCCCCCCTGTATCGCTTTTTCTTGGTTCGCGTTTTCACTGTACCACGGTTTTTTTTTTGGCAAATTATTATTGTATTTTTGGGGTATTTGCAAAAATATTAAAATATTATAAAAATAAAAATTCTTAGTATTGTAATTTTTTTATTGAAAAAACATATTTCATTATCTAATTGATAAAAAAAATTTATTTCCCAGCCTATGAATAATAAAACAGTAAAAAATATTAAAAACATAAATTTAGATATACAGTATAACTCACAGTATTGCATCATGCGAAATAGTGTTCGATAGCGTACAATGTATTGGGGTCGCAGCTACGTGAGCTAGCATATATATTTATATTTCCAGTAGTTTCATGATTTTATTGATAAAAAAACGTATTTCTTAGCCTAAGAATAATAAAACAGTAAAAAATAGTAAAAAACATAAATACCAACAGTATTGCAACATGTAAAATACGATACCGCTATCAGCGTTTCGGAGAAAGGCTCGTTCAGTCTAACCTACGTGTGCGCCGTTCACGTTGTGCTTATTAAACGTTTTGCTTGTGTTCGATAGCGTACAATGTATTGGGGTCGCAGCTATGTGAGCTAGCATATATATTTATATTTCCAGTAGTTTCATGATTTTATTGCTAAAAAAAAAACGTATTTCTTAGCCTAAGAATAATAAAACAGTAAAATATAGTAAAAAACATAAATACTAACAGTATTGCAACGTGTAAAATACGATACAGCTATCAGCGTTTCGGACAAAGGCTTCCACCATCTTCCATTGTCTCGCCTTACTCGTGTGCGCTGTTCACGTTGTGCTTATTATTATTAATATGTTCTGCTTGTGATTTTTTTTACTCGCATATTTTAACCTTTGCAATACCTCCCAAGCATCCTTCATCTTCTAAGGCTTCTTGTAGTGAGCCTAAGCGGCAAAGGAAAATGTTAACCATAACAGATAAGGTAAGTTTACCTATCACGTACATATAAATTTACGTTGCATTCTGTTATCTATAATGTAAAGGGTGGTTTTTTAACAATGCAGGGAGGGTTTATACAGTAAACGTAAAAATAATTGTAAAATACCTATGTACACGAGTATGTCATATAAATTTATGCTTGCATACTGTTATATATGAAGTAAAGGGTGGTTTGTTAACAGTACAGGGAGGGTTTATACAGTTTATACGGTGTAAACGTAAAAATAAATTAAAATATCTATGTACATATAGGCTGATCCTACTCCGCGATTTTCCTGGTTCGCGCCGGGTCCCGGAACCAAACCCCCGCGATAAGGGGGGGAACACTGTACCCCCCCAAAAAAAATTGCAAAAAAAAATCATGGTACAGTGAAATTGCGTGCCAAGAAACGCGATACAGCGAAGGATCACTGTATATATATATATATATATATATATATATATATATATATATATATATATATATATATATATATATATATATATATATATATATATATATATATATATATATATATAGTGCTTCCTCGTTTATCACGGTGATTCGGTTCCGGGACCAGCCACGATTGGTGAAAATCCGCGAAATAGGATCACAATATATACATAGGTATTTTGTATTTATTTTTACCTTTACTGTATGAACCCTCCCTGCACTGTTAAAAAAAAAACACTCTTTACTTTATTAATAACAGCGTGCAAGCGTAAATTTATATGAAAGTGATAGATAAACTTACCGTGAATGAGGTGATGATGATGTGTAGATACTCATATTCGTTGGTATTTTACATTTATTTTTACCTTTACTGTATAAACCCTCCCTGCACTGTCAAAAAACGACCCTTTACTGTATTAATAACAGCATGCAAGCGTAAATTTATATGAACGTGATAGGTATACTTACCGTGAATGAGGTGATGATGACGTGTATAGACTCCAGAGGAAATTATTTCGCAGCCAATGACAGCTTTATGGCTGCTTTTGCGAGAGAAGAACATGGTAATGGGGAGTTACTGTCGGTGTTTCTTCTTTTGTTGAAAGATGGTCTTGTAAGGAATCATGAAATCATAGAGAAGATTGCAGAAGGTCACCGAATGAACCATATTATTGTCATGTTCTTGCGAGTTGTTGGAGTGCTTTCACATGTTCATACATGGTTGCCAGATGTTCGAGTGTAAGGCCAGGTTCTTCGATTTCTTCGTGCGTTTCCTCTGGTTGTTCTTCTTCCTCTTGTTTGCTTACTGATTTTGTCATTTCCTCCAAGTCATTCACTCATTCATGTCTTTGTGAGTCATATCTTCAAAGCCTTCTCCTCCTAGAAATGCAGCCAACTTCACAGCTTTTGCAACTGCCGAGTTATGGACTTCGTCAGGAGCGAATCCCTTGTAGTCGTAGATGACTTCGGGCTACACTCTTCCAGCTGGCATTGATTGTGGCCGGCTTCATCTCTTTGATTGCATTCTGAATATTTTGAGGGCATGTAGCAATCGTGTAGTTATGCCAGTAAGTCTTCAGTGAGAATTCTTTGTCTGCATCCATGGATTCAACCAGGTTCGCCAGGGCATTTCGTGTGTAGAGGGCCTTGAATGCACGAATAACGCCTTGATCCATAGGCTGAATCAGTGATGTCGTATTCGGTGGCAGGAACTCTACTTGAACACTGTTATATTTGGGATCAGTTGCATGGCCACCAGCATTATCCATCAAAAGAAATACTTTAAATTCAAGGCCCTTTTCTGCAAGATAAATTTTGACCTGAGGGATAAAGCTTTGGTGAAACCAGTCCGATGTGAGGCTTTTCGTGATCCAGGTCTTAGGGTTATGCATCCAATACACTGGCAGCAGATTCTTATTCTTATTCTTCAAAGCCCCAGGGTTCTTAGACTTGTAGATAAGCCCGGGCTTTAACATGAAGCCCGCAGTATTCCCGCACGTGATGAGGGTAACGCGGTCTATGTCCGCTTTAAATCCCGGGGCTTTAGCTTATTCCTTGAAGAGAGGAGTGCAAGATGGCATTCTCTTCGAAAGTAACCCAGTCTCATCCATGTTAAATATATGCTCTGGAGCATATTCGCCTTCCTCGATCATTTTTTTGAAGTCGTTTTTCACGTAATCTCCAGCTGCAGCTGTATCTGCAGAGGCAGCTTCGCCATGAACTGAAACACTCTTTAGGCCAAAGCGAACCATCCCTTGCTTGCCACGAACGATTCTTTCCTTGGTGGAGAATTGCAGGAGGGTCCTGGTTGTGGGTCGTCGATATCTTCTCTCTCCTCCTCCTCACGGTCACCACTGTCGTCGTCGGGTTTGTTTGCAGCGAATGTCTCGTACAGCTTCTTCACCTTTGTTTGTATGATATTGGTGTCTATGCTGATGTTCTTTCTGCAATCGGCAATCCACATGGCCAAAGCAGATTCCATCTGCACTATTATCTTATTGCGGGGTGTTACGACCCTCTTCGCTGTTTTACTAAATGAAATAGTAGCTGTTTTGCTGATATTTGCCTTATCTTTTTTGATGTATTGAACAGTAGATTTGTTGAGGCCAAAATGGCTGCCAACATCTGCAAACCTTCTTCCTTCCTTCAGCATATCTAACAGTTTTTCCTTATCTGCTCTGGTCAACATCTTCCTTTGCCGCTTTGGCTTACTACCCGAAGCCTTAGAAGATGAAGGGCTCTTGGGAGGCATTACAGGGGTTGAAAAACAAAAGTGTTACAAAATCACAAGCACAAGGTATTAAGAAGCACAATGCAAATGGTGCACACATGAGTTAGACTGAACGGGTAAGGCGAGACAATGGAAGACGCTGGGAGAATGAAGCTTCAATCAAAAAGCCAATCAGCCCCCAGGATACAGAACATACAGAAAAGCAATTCTGTGATTCGTCGTCTCTCACCCATCAGCCAATAGCATCCCATGAACTATCTCACGTAGCTACGAGCCTTTGTGTTTTCCAAGACGTCAGTACAGTGTACTCTATCGTACAGTATTTTACATGGAGGAATACTGTGAGTAATATGTTTAAATATATGTTTTTTTTTACTATTTTTTGCTGTTTTATTATTCTTTGGCTGGGAAATACTTTTTTTTATCAATAAAATAATGAAAATACTGGAAATTTTAATATGTATTATCTCACGTAGGTGCGACCCTTTTAGTTTTCCGAAATGCTGATACTGGTATCGTATTTTACATATTTTACATTGTGTAATACTGTGAGTTACATGTTTAAATTTATGTTTTTTACTATTTTTTATGGTTTTATAATTCTTAGGCTAGGAAATACATTTTTTATCAATAAAATAGTCACAATACTGGAAATTTTAATATGTGGTAGCTCACGTAGGTGCGACCCTTTGCGTTTTCCGAAATGCCGATACCGGTATCATACTTTCTATGGTGCAGAGTTACATGTTTAAATTTATGTTTTTTTTTCTATTTCTTACTGTTTTATAATTCTTAGGCTAGGAAATACATTTTTTTATCAATAAAATAATGAATATTTTTTTTTTACAATAAAATAATGAAAATACTAAAAAAAATAATTTTTTGATATCTTAATATTCTCACATATAGACTTGGGCGTTTGTGAGTGCATATAGGGCCATATATGCACTCAAAAGAAGTGAGGTAGAAAGAGAGGAATTTTGGATGAAATTGAACAAGTGTTTGGAAGACTTTGGGATGAATGTGAATGTGGTTTTGATGGGAGATTTAAATGCTAGAGTAGGGAATGAGCCAGTGGATGGTGTAATTGGGAAGTATGGAGTACCTGGTAGGAATGAGAATGGAGAGAAAATGATAGAAATGTGTATTGAGAGAGAGATGTTGATTTCTAATACTGTATTTAAAAAGAAGGATGTGCACAAGTATACATGGGTCAGAGTGAATAATGGAAGAGTAGTTGACAGAGCACTAATGGATTATGTTGTGGTGAACAGGAGGGTGATTGGAAGAGTATTGGATGTGAATGAACTGAGAGGAGCTAGTGGTGGAATATCTGACCATTATTTAGTGGAAAGTAGAGTGAGAGTGGGAGAAAAATGGAGAAGCAAGAGAAGAAGAGAGGTGCTAAAAGTGAATGAATTGTATAAGAAAGAGAAAGACTGTGAGTATAAGGCTAGTGTGAGAAATGTGTGGAATGTAGTGAAAGAGAAAGTGGAGGCGGGAGTGGAAGAAGAATGGGGCTGTTTCAAGGAGGAGGTTATGAAGTGTGCCGAGGCAGTGTGTGGAAGGAGACAAACTGGTGGAAGTAAAAGGAATGGTAGTGAATGGTGGAATGAGCAGGTGAATGCAGTAGTGGCTGAAAAGAAGCGGGCTTACGAGGTATGGTTGCAGGTAGGTAATGTAGAGACGTATGAAAGGTATTGTGCAAAGAGGAGGTTAGCAAAGCTAGTGGTGAGGGAGGCAAAGAGAGTAGCGGATGTAAGGCGGGGCAAATGTTTGCTTGAGAGTTTTGAAAGGAATAAAAAGATGTTTTGGAAGGAAGTGAAAAGAGTGAGGAAAGGTGAATGTGGTAGGGAGGAGAAGGTGAAAGGAGCAGATGGGCAATTGCTAGTGGATAAAATAAAGGTGAGAGAGAGATGGGCTGAATATTTCAAGAATCTGCTGAATGAGGAAGATGATAAAGAGGCAGAGATTGTGGTTTTGGAAAACGAATGGAGAATACCAATGTTAGGAGATGAGAATGATACAGATATAACAAAAGAGGAGGTATGTTTGGCATTGAGAGCATTGAAAGCAGGTAAAGCACCAGGGATAGATGGGTGTCATGCTGAATGCTTGTCAAAAGGTGGGGAGGCATTAGTAGAATGGATGGTTAGGTTGTTGAATGTATGTTTCAGGAAAGGGAGGGTCCCAGTTGATTGGAGGAGTGCATGTGTAGTTCCACTTTACAAAGGGAAGGGAGATAAGTATGAGTGTAGTAGCTTTAAGGGAATTAGTTTGTTGAGTGTAGTTGGTAAGGTGTATGGAAGAGTGTTAATTGAGAGAATTAGGAAAGGTACTGAGAGATTGATTGGGGAAGAACAGTGTGGGTTCAGGAGAGGAAGAGGATGTGTGGATCAGGTGTTTGCGGTAAGACAGGTGTGTGAGAATTTCTTTGAGAAAGGTAGGGACACTTTTTGGGCCTTTATGGATTTAGAGAAAGCATATGACAGGGTAGATAGAGAGGGGTTTTGGAGGGTGTTGCAACTGTATGGAATAAGTGGAAGTTTGTTGAATGCGGTGAAGAGCTTTTACATGAATAGTAGAGCATGCGTGAGAGTTGGGAATGATATGAGTGATTGGTTTGAGATGAATGTTGGGTTATGTCAAGGTTGTGTAATGTCGCCATGGTTGTTTAATGTGTATATGGATGGAGTGGTAAGGGAAGTAAATGAAAGAGTATTAGACAGAGGCTTGGAACTAGTGGGTGAGGAGGGAAGGTTGTGGAAATTGAGTCAGTTGCTATTTGCGGATGATACTGTACTGGTGGCTGATACTGAAAATGAATTGAATCATTTGGTGACTGAGTTTATTAGTGTGTGTGAAAGAAGGAAGTTGCGGGTGAATATTGGTAAAAGTAAAGTCATGAGATGCACGAGGAGTGTTAATGTTGGCAGATTGAATGTAGGAGTGAATGGGGAGTTGCTTGAAGAAGTTGAGAGTTTTAAGTATCTGGGGTCACATGTATCAAGGAGTGGACGAGTGGATGTAGAGGTAAATCACAGAGTGAAGGAAGCTAGTAAATGTCTAGGTGGGTTGAAAAGTGTAATGAGAAATAGATATTTGGGAATGAATGCAAAGAGAAGGATATATGAAGGTGTGATTGTGCCAACAGCATTGTATGGAGCAGAGACTTGGAGTGCAAGAGAGGATGAAAGAAACAAGTTGAATGTAATGGAGATGAGGTGTTTGAGAGGTATGACTGGTGTATCTAGAATAGATAGAGTAAGAAATGAGGATGTCAGGCAGAGAACGGGTGTTGGAATGAAGCTGTCGGATAGGTTAGATCAGAGAGTGTTGAGATGGTTTGGACACATGGAAAGGATGAGTGATGAACGATTAGTGAAGAGAGTGTGGAGTGCAGAAGTGATTGGAGTTAGGTCAAGAGGGAGACCTAGAATGAGAAGGATGGATGGCGTGAAAAGAGCACTGAATGCACGTGGAATGTCAGTGGAACAGGGAAGAGTGCGTGCAAGAGATAGGAATGAGTGGAGGAAGATTGTGCATATATGACGCGGCCCAAAGGGATTTCTCGCACCTGCTAGCTCAGTGAACTGTGGTGGACGGGTGTGAGGGGAGTTGCCATTTGATGAAGCGGTGGGGGTAAACCAGCTGCGGCTGTCGGGCCTCATTGTAGAATACCCTTGCCCACCTACCTTGTGGGTGACCCAAGCAGGGTGGAAGGGGGGGAGACGTGGCAACCCTCTATCCCCAAGGAGCTGAGAGGAGTGGTTGAGGTGTGTATGTGGATCGTGGTGAATGCGCGTTTCTTGGCTCGGCCACCCCCCTTACAAGGGGGAATGAGGCTTATGTCTATATATGTATGTACATATACCTAGAAAAAAAAGGTCACCAAAAAAAAACGCGATGCACTGAATTCACGATAGGTGAACCACGATATAGCTAGGGAACATTGTATATATATATATATATATATATATATATATATATATATATATATATATATATATATATATATATATATATATATACATACAGTAATCCCTTGTTTGTCGTGGGGATTCGGTTCCGGGACCGGTCACGATAGGTGAATTTCCACGAAGTAAGAACACCTTAAATTTTTTTTTTTTTTTTTTTTTAAAGATGATTATGACACCAGGACGGCCCAAAAATGATAAAATAAAACAGCCTTTATCAGGCTGTAGAGAGACACAGAGATGGAGAGTGTAATGACCTGTCAGATGTGAAGGAATTGGTTTTAATATACCTCTGCATTACTTTCATGATGTCTATTCCAAAAATTCTCCTTGGATCTTATTATTATTATTATTATAACAATAATTTTCCTTTGATGATGATTGTGGAGCTTATTATTATTATTATTATTATTATTATTATTATTATTATTATTATTATTATTATTATTATTATTATTATATCATTATTATTATTATTATTAATAATATCATTATTATTACGAATTTGTAATTAAACTATTATTTTTACAATAAATAATGTAGTTTTGGTTGAATGAACAAGAGTTAATTAAAGATTCTCTCTCTCTCTCTCTCTCTCTCTCTCTCTCTCTCTCTCTCTCTCTCTCTCTCTCTCTCTCTCTCTCTCTCTCTCTCTCTCTCTCTCTCTCTCTCTCTCTCTCTCTCTCTCTCTCTCTCTCTCTCTCTCTCTCTCTCTCTCTCTCTCTCTCTCTCTCTCTCCTCTCTCTCTCTCTCTCTCTCTCTCTCTCTCTCTCTCTCTCTCTCTCTCTCTCTCTCTCTCTCTCTCTCTCTCTCTCTCTCTCTCTCTCTCTCTCTCTCTCTCTCTCTCTCTCTCTCTCTCTCTCTCTCTCTCCTCTCTCTCTCTCTCTCTCTCTCTCTCTCTCTCTCTCTCTCTCTCTCCAACATTCTATTCTACCCAACCCCCCACACTCTCTTTGTCCCAGCCAACTAGGGAGGGGCACTGTACACAGGTATTAAAGTAAATAAACCAACAGATGTACAAACAATGATGAGCCCTTAATAATAATAATAATAGTAATAATAATAATAATAATAATAATAATTATGATAATAATCTCCACAATCATCATCAAAGGAAAATTATTGTTGCCAATAATAATAATAATAATAATAATAAGAATAATGATGATGATGATGATGATAAGATCCAAGAAGAATTATTGGAATAGACATCATGAAAGTAATGCAGAGGTATATTAAAACCCAGCAGAGAGCTGGATATTCATTACACATCTTTTATAATCCCTTCACATCTGACAGGCCATTACACTCTCCATCTCTGTTTCTCTTTACAGCCTGATAAAGGCTGTTTTATTTTATAATTTTTTGGTCCATTCTGGTGTCATAATAATGTTTATTATTATTTTTTTTTTTTTCCTAAAAAAAATCCGCGATGCAGTGAATCCGCGATAGGTGAACCGCGAAATAGCGAGGGATTACTGTATATAAAGAGAGAACGAGAGAGAGAGGGAAAGAGAGAGTAATAGAT
The DNA here is from genome assembly GCA_037179515.1 of Halocaridina rubra. Classification (NCBI taxonomy): domain Eukaryota; kingdom Metazoa; phylum Arthropoda; class Malacostraca; order Decapoda; family Atyidae; genus Halocaridina; species Halocaridina rubra. The sequence continues at coordinate 32,115 of JAXCGZ010021114.1, read as the reverse complement.
CATTGTTGTACTAATACAACAATAACTTAAGTGAAAAAATCACTCCAAGAAGGGTGAAATTCCCATTTTATAGAGAGTACTGACCGACCACACTGCAAACATAGGCATAAGGTCTGATTAGTGGTCATTAGGGCCATTTTTCTTCCACTCAGCACCTCGTTTTTTCTTGCTCGCATTAATCGCACAGTTCAAATTTTTTTCTATTATTTTGTATATGTGGTAATCCAAATTCGCGTAATCCAAGCTCTCATAAATGGAGAGGTGACTTTATGTATAGAACAGTGCTGCTATATGTGTATTTGTCTGCCACGCGAACAAACTGTTCATTGGGCGAAGTTTGTGTTTATCACACAAACCATGTAGGTCAAATTTTTTTTATTGATAATGTATGAGCCTTTGTTGTATTGGCGAAACACTGTAACTCGAGGACCACGTAACTGTGCTGTATACTCTATACATATAAGAAATGTTCCTTTTTTTTAATATATATATGTTTTCATTTGTCATAGAAATTGCTTTATTATATCTTAGATTATAAAGTTTACTACTGAGTTAGCATAGGTGGGCGACCTAGGTGCTTATATTTTTGTTTTTCATGAATGGCCAAAAATGAATAAATAAATCTACCCTTATCGGGCCTGGGCATGAGGAAAACATAAAGAGAAACAGAGAAGGGGCATATTGTGACTTGTCAGATGTGAAAGGATAATAAGACATGTGTAACGAATATCCAAGAATATTCGGTGTTGAAGTAGGCATGGAAAGAGAACCGTAACTGAAGGAAGATTTATCATCAAACTGTCCTGGATAGTCTTAGCTAAGTTCACAAGACCCTTCAGCTGTAGTATCACAATGGGCAGCTGGTGCCTTGGGTCAACTTACTACATAAATACCGATATTACATATTTATTTTATCCCTTCATACTGTGAAAATTATATATTAGGTGTGTTCCTACGTATGCTGAAGAGTGGGGTACATCACGTTTTGAGGAACGGCGCTCTAACATAGTCAAGGACCTCCTGTAATATATATATATATATATATATATATATATATATATATATATATATATATATATATATATATATATATATATATATATATATATATATATATATATATATATATTTATATGAATTATTTATTTTAGTTTTATAAATTCAGTATAAACGAAAATATGTCTTTTTCCATGGTATGTATAAAACCTTTGCAATGTATTTGTATTTTTCAAGAAATTTCAAACTTCTGTCATTTGGCGATGAAGCTGAAGAGGAAGAAGAAGAAGTTTTGGCTGCAACAAAAAGCTTTACTAAAAAGGGAAATTCAGCTCATGATATTGCCATGGATCCAACCCTGTCTTCCAAAACTGTTGCACCTACTGTCGAAGATGCAGAAGTTTCACTTAGGTAAGATTTAATTTCGAGTTCTGCACTAGTTTTTTTTAATTTTAAGATATGAATTTTGTGAGCTGCTATGATATTTTGTAGTATTAAAAGTGTTTCTTTCTTTAGTATAAATATGGTCTTTATCTATATTTTATGTTTGGAGGATTTTTTGTGCTAAAATTATCTTATACACTATACATAAATTTTTTTATTTTTGCTATGAAATTTGATAAATTGTGTGCATTTTTCCATCTCATTATTATGTCAGTAGCTACTTGATAATTTCTTGATTGGTTGACACTGCTTTTTCTATAGCCTCTTCCTTTGCTTATTCTTCTGCAGCTATGGATTTATAAAAAGCGTTAGTGCTTTTCTGAAAATGACTCCCAGTCTCTTGGTTACTCATGTACTATGTGGAATATATCGCAAAACAATTGTGTTAATATATGAGTAAGCATATTTTGCAGCATTTTTGCAACTGATAAAATAAAACTAGCAATTTTGCTTACGATTATGGACCACTTCTATGTTTGTATGTGACTTAATTATTTAAATCTCTGAGACCTCATTTGATATTGCACTGTTTTTGACACTTTTTAATGAAAACTGGCATTTAGAATGGAAGTCAATAGATTGAAAACATTGCAGCAAGTGTGACATTTGGTTTACTAGTGTTTGATTTTTTTATCATCTTTTCTCCAAAAAGTTAAAATGTTCCTTTAGATAAGGTATGAGATATTTATTATAACATGTAATGATGCAGGCATAGTTTTCTTATATGTATTAAGAATATGAGGTAATGTTGATATTGTTGCAGATACGTTAAACACTGTTTATTTTAATTTCTTTGTTAATGACTTTGTTAATTTTTTTTTTCCATAGTATCAAGAGAGATGTTGATGACAATGGATTGGAAGAGAAAGAAAACAATGTAGTTGATGATGCCATAAAAGAGGAAGTAAACACAGAGGAGGATTTGGAAGATGAGAAAATGATCAAAATGTAAGACTTTCCTTTTGTATTCTATTAACATTTCAGAACTTCAGAAATACTGTATATGATTACTCTGAAATTACTAAATTGATGTGATTTTTTTTCATATTCAGTTTTTGTTTTTATATAATCATCCAACAGTGTTTTGTGATGAATGTTTATCTCAATATGTTTTGTTGCCCTTCTAAAGAATCTCAGTGGAGGCTCGGGAAAGCTTGACATATTTTAGTACTTTTTTGTAGCTTCTGATGAATGTGATATTGTTTAATTGTTGGGATGTTTAGTTGTCTACGTTTCTTTCTTTCTTATACTCTCTTTGTGTATCTTGCTACAAAACAACAAGAAAGTTGAGGTTGATTTGGATAAGACAAAGATCCTAGCTGCGAGCTTCTTCAAAACAGATTTCTGTTCAAGGGCTTCTGTTCATAAAAGGATCCATTTTTAATTACTGCTCTTTTTTACCAAGTTCAGATAAATGCTTTATACAATACCACATTTCTATTCGACAACTTATAGTATTACAGTATATGCTTGAAGCATATGCTACTGTATTTACTTCTTTATTATTATTTTAATGTGCCTCTTTAAATACATTGCGGTAACTGTTATTGAAACTGATTAATTCTCAAAAAATTTGTCTGCTATTACATAAATATATTATGCATAACATTCTACTTTGTGCTGTGTATTATATGTTCTATCCAATTATGAAAAACTCTTATGAATGGACTTTTTGTCTATTGTAAAGTATTCCCTATAAGGGGTCCCCACTTTACTTCTGGGTTCCATTCCTGACAGCTGACTCAAGTCGGAACACGCCTATAATTCGAACCTAGGTCCATCCAAATGCTAAATATAAATTCTCTAAAACATAGAAATATATAATCTGAGGTCTTAATCTAATACATAGAAATAGTTAAAGTACACTATGCAGTATTGCTTACCTTTATGACTGGTATGTCTAAAAATTGATTTATTAATTATTTGTTGGTCTTTGATGTAAACTTGAAACGACTTAAAATGGGGACCCCCTCTATATATATATATATATATATATATATATATATATATATATATATATATATATATATATATATATATATATATATATATATATATATATATATATATATATATATATATATATATACATACAGTGTTCCCCTGGTTATTCGCGTTTCTTGGTTCGTGTTCTCACTGTATCAGGTTTTTTTTTTTTTGATAAATTATTATTTTATTTCATGGGTATATGCAAAAATATTAAAATATTAAAAAAAAAATAATTCTCAGTATTTTCATTTTTTTTATGGAAAAAAACATATTTCATTATCTAATTGATATAAAAAAAATTACTTCCCAGCCTACGAATAATAAAACAGTAAAAAATAGTAAAAAACATAAATTTAGATAGACAAATAGATAGATAGATACGTTTATTGACCACCTCTTTTGAAAAGTACAGTATAATCTTTACAAAAGGAATATTTGGTCCAAAGTACAATGAATAAATACAATAGATTTTGTACAATCATCAAATAAGTAAATGAATTTTAGATTAATATACATTGTGCTAATAACTGAATGATATACGTACATACAGTATAACTCACAGTATTGCATCATGCGAAATAGTGTTCGATAGCGTACAATGTATTGGAGTCGCAGCTACGTGAGCTAGCATATATATTTATATTTCCAGTAGTTTCATGATTTTATTGATAAAAAAACGTATTTTTTAGCCTAAGAATAATAAAACAGTAAAAAATAGTAAAAAACATAAATACTAACAGTATTGCAACATGTAAAATACGATACCGCTATCAGCGTTTTGGACAAAGACTCGTTCAGTCTAACTCACGTGTGCAGCATTCACGTTGTGCTTATTAAATGTTTTGCTTGTGTTCGATAGCATACTATGTATTGGGGTCGCATCTACGTGAGCTAGCATATATATTTATATTTCCAGTATTTCATGATTTTATTGATAAAAAAAACGTATTTCTTAGCCTAAGAATAATAAAATAGTAAAACACATAAATACTAACAGTATTGCAACATGTAAAATACGATACAGCTATCAGCGTTTCAGACAGAGGCTTCCACCATCTTCCATTGTCTCGCCTCACTCGTGTGCGCGCCATTCACGTTGTGCTTATTATTATTAATATGTTTTGCGTGTGAATTTTTTACTCGCATATTTTAACCTTTGCAATGCCTCCCAAGCATCCTTCATCTTCTAAGGCTTCTTGTAGTGAGCCTAAGCGGCAAAGGAAAATGTTAACCATTGTAGATAAATTGAAACTCTTAGATATGTTGAAAGAAAGAAAAAAGTTTGTGGATGTCGGCTGCTATTTTACGTAAACGTAAAAATTATTGTAAAATACTGTACCTATGTATGTCAAGTCATCATCACCTCATTCACGGTAAGTTTTCCTATCAATTTCATAAAAAATTATGTTGCTTGCTGTTATTTATAATGTAAAGGGTGTTTATTTAACAGTACAGGGAGGGTTTATACAGTGTAAGCGTAAAAATACATTAAAATATCTATGTACATATAGGTGGATCCTACTCCGCGGATTTCCTGGTTCGCGCTGGGTCCCGGAACCGAACTACCGCGATAAGGGAGGCAACCCTGTATATATATATATATATATATATATATATATATATATATATATATATATATATATATATATATATATATATATATATATATATATATATGAGAGAGAGAGTTATTTCCTATATTAAAATGGCAAACACTTGGCAATTTGCATATTTACATGACTACTATTTTATCGTATCATACACTGCACCTCCTAAATAGTAAAATTACCAAGCAGTAAAACTTACCCACTTAAACAAATATGGTTTTCTTTTAACTGATAATAATGATACTCTTATGATGGAGTACTATAGCCTCTGTAACTCAGGCTTCCTTTGTTTTACTTGTCCTGACGGTTCTAAAGCTTGGTCTCCCACTGACAAAGCCCCTCCCTTTGGCTCGCATTTTTGCCAACTATTTTGTTATCAATTCCAGTGCACAAGATCCTCATACTTTACCTTTTTCTAATCCTATGCCATCTTAAATTTTTTATATATATTTTTAATTTTAAGAAAGCCTCATCATAACAAACTTTTAAATGATGGTGAGATTGAGCTTGGCCACCAGTATGCATAATAGGTTTAAATGAAAAGATAAAGACTTGTGAAAGAGTACTTGGCCACCTATATATGTGATAGATATAGATAAAAATATCAAAACTTATGTCAGTTTAAAAATGTATCAGTGACTTCAGAAGTGTAACTGGTGAGGTGGATTGAGTAATTATTTCTTTCAGTCAGATTTATTTTTATTAATTTTGTGAAGAAGAGACTCATAACAAATATCTAAGCATTGGCTTGAATGATCCTAGCTACTAATGTATGTGATAGATGTAAATGAAATGTTAAAAAAGTGAACCATCATTATCACATGAAGAGTGTACATATATAGTGGTTTGCACAGCAATCCTAATACTATAAGTGTATAAGATATGCATTAGCTCCCCATTGTGAAAGCATGGCTGATACTCAAAGGTCTTTACCAACTATTGAAATACTCTCAACAAGATCTAGAAAGATATTTAGAAAATGTACCTCTCAGTTTTTAAGAATCTCAAATAATTTTACATTTTCAGCATCTCTTGAAAGCTTAAGTGTCCAAATCCTTGTAATAAGAAACATATAAGATTAAGCCTTTCTCCCTTTATTTCTTGACGTATGTTTTGGAGGCATCCAAAGTCTTTTTTTTTAAACTGATTTTTAGCAATCGGCATTTTTACTGATGATACTTTATTAATATATACTGTATATATATCACAGGGCTGAAGTGAAGGCAGAAATAAAAAAGTTAAAAAGAGAACTGACAGGGAAGGCACCAGAGCCTGAGAATATTGCTACGGAAGAAAAAGAAACTGATGAAAGTGATGCCATCAGGGAATATAAACAGATAAAAGCCAAGTAAGTTTTTCAAAATACATATGATTTGTTGTTTCAGGAGGTGGAAAGATAGATTGGTATTGCTTGAATGTAATTCCTGTCTCTATCATTTTTTTATTTTTTTTTTAGGTTAGGTAGGTATTATTTTATATTATTTAATTAAGGTTTTGATGGGTTTAAGTTTCAGTTATTTCTACATATGTATTTACCCAGTTTTTCTATATATTTTTGTAATGATTCTATAAGTTTGTCATGTTTTTGTGTTTTTCTTATTACATACTAAAGTAGCAATCACACTCCAGCAGAAGTCTGTCAATAGGAATCACAGTCCAGCAGCACCAATATTCTTCTATAATATGCAGTGGAAAAAACTTTGGCTAAATATACCTGCTTAGGTAATCTAAAATATCGGACGTCAGGCAATCTTCATATTTACATAGACACTTGTATATTATCCCCTACACTGTATAAAACTGAAATTTGTGAAAGCAAATCATTACATAGGCTCTGTTTTGATGCTTTTGTTATTAATATTTGTTGATTGGTTTGGGTGAACTACAGTATAATGTTCCCTTAAAAGTATTACAGATGTAGCAACATAGTTCTCAAATAGAAAGGACGAGGAGGAATATGCAACCATAAGCAGTTATTTTTATGAGGTTTAACTTCTTAAAATAAAGAATTATCTAATAATTTAAGATATTTAAATACTATATATATATATATATATATATATATATATATATATATATATATATATATATATATATATATATATATATATATATATATATATATATATATATATATATATATATATATATATATATATATATATATATATATATATATATATATATATATATATATATATGTATATATATATATATATATATATATATATATATATATATATATATATATATATATATATATATATATATATATATATACATACAGTGTTGCCTCACTTATCGCGGTAGTTCGGTTCCGGGACCCGGCGCGAACCTGGGAATCCGTGGTGTAAAGATCAGCCTATATGTACATAGATATTTTAATGTATTTTTACGTTTACACTGTATAAACCCTCCCTGTACTGTTAAAAAAACACCCTTTACATTATAAATAACAGCAAGCAACGTAATTTTTTTATGAAAGTGATAGGAAAACTTACCATGAATGAGGTGATGATGATTTGACATTAATAGGTTCCATATTTTACAATAATTTTTACGTTTACGTAAAATAGCGGCCGACATCCACAAACTTTTTTCCTTCTTTCAACATATCTAAGAGTTTCACTTTATCTACAATGGTTAACATTTTCCTTTGCCGCTTAGGCTCACTACAAGAAGCCTTAGAAGATGAAGGATGCTTGGGAGGCATTGCAAAGGTTAAAATATGTGAGTAAAAAAATCACAAGCAAAACATATTAATAATAATGAGCACAACATGAATGGCGCACACGAGTGAGGCGAGACAATGGAAGATGGTGGAAGCCTTTGTCCGAAACGCTGATAGCGGTATTGTATTTTACATGTTGCAATACTGTTAGTATTTATGTTTTTTACTATTTTTTACTGTTATATTATTCTTAGGCTAAGAAATACGTTTTTTTTTTCAATAAAATCATGAAACTACTGGAAATATAAATATATATGCTAGCTCACGTAGCTTCGACCCCAATACATTGTACGCTATCGAACACAAGCAAAACGTGGGTTAGACTGAACGAGTCTTTGTCCAAAACGCTGATAGCGGTATTGTATTTTACATGTTGCAATACTGTTAGTATTTATGTTTTTTACTATTTTTTACTGTTTTATTATTCTTAGGCTAATAAATACGTTTTTTTTTATCAATAAAATCATGAAACTACTGGAAATATAAATATATATGCTAGCTCACGTAGCTGCGACCCCAATACATTGTACGCTATCGAACACTATTTCGTATGATGCAATACTGTGAGTTATACTGTACGTACGTATATCATTCAGTTATTAGTACAATGTATATTAATTTAAAATTCATCTACTTATTTGATGATTGTACAAAATCTATTGTATTTATTCACTGTAATTTGGACCAAATATTTCTTTTGTAAAGATTATACTGTACTTTTCAAAAGAGGTGGTCAATAAACGTATCTATCTATCTATCTACATTTATGTTTTTTACTATTTTTTACTGTTTTATTATTCGTAGGCTGGGAAATAATTTTTTTTTATCAATTACATAATGAAATATGTTTTTTCAAAAAAAAAATTAAAATACTGAGAATTTCTCTTTTTAATATTTTAATATTTTTGCATATACCCATGAAATAAAATAATTTATAAAAAAAAAAAACGCGATAGAGTGAGAAAGCGAACCAGGAAGCGCGAATAACTGGGGTAACACTGTATATATATATATATATATATATATATATATATATATATATATATATATATATATATATATATATATATATATATATATATATATATATATATATATATAATTTGCCTGGTAGGTAATATTGAATAGAATATTATTTTGGCAATACTGAAGCCCTCTCTTGTTAAAATTGATTGTCATCGCCTATATGTTTGCCTCCATATGAGAATATTCAATTTATTGTACTATATTGATTCTAACAAGTATGACATTAATATGCAGAATTTCTCTTTAAATAATTCAAGCAAATATGTAAGGGAATATTTCATATTATACTTACAAATGGCAGCACTGTATTAAGAGAAAACCATACTTCCTGTAGCTACCCATATGTTGTTGTTTGTACATGCACTCACAGTTGCTGTTAAAATCAAAGGTATCATAAAAAAAACTGCCATATGTGTTCTTTTGTACTAAAAGACAAAAATACAGCTGTACATATTGAGCTCGTCAGCTCCAGGTAAGAATTTCCTTGTATTCTAATGTACAGTATATTGAAGCTCAAATTTGAATTCAGTAAGAATTGTAATCTTAAGCATTTTAATGAATTATTTAACTTAATGCATGGAAACTTGAAGATTTTATTTTTTTTATATAGGTATGAAGAGGAAAAGAAAAAACTTCCTCATAAGGGAATGACACGTGAGCAACAGACATTGGCTATGTTACAAAGATTTTCAGCTAAGGTCTCTGCGTCACATACGGAAGAAAATGATAGTGACACTGAGGAAAAAGATACCAGAGCCATGAATGACGATGATGATGATGATGCTTGGTAAGTGTCATTTTACTATACCGTGCATTGTATAATATGTATGATGATTGATTTTGTGTTGAAATAATCAGAATTCCAAGGCTATCTGAATGATCTAATTAGTAGAAGGAAGTGAATATGCTACGCTGAAGGAAAATGCAGTACATTGGGTGTTTTCTCTTTCTTTATAAGGCACTACAGAGATGCCTTTCATAGCTCCTCCTTTCGAAGTCATATTGAAGGAGCACATTGCTGGAGGCTCCTCTGACTTTGTGGCGTCATTCTAAATTAATATAGCTGGGTAGAGTAATAGCATTTCTGACCGCAACGGAAAAGAGTTGACTTGCAGGCTCTTGTCCTTACTAAAGGTTTTCTTTGAGTTTGATTCTTATTTGCTAAAAACGGACTAGTGTAATTTGCAGATGGGTGTATTTTGATATTTTATCCTTCAAGACTGGTATACCTCTCTGTAGTATCCATTGGTTGGTGAAGAATTCCTACATATTGGAACTTGGCGTAATCAGTGGTGTATTTTTGAGCTCATTGCAGAAGTGCCTCTTTGGTGGACTCTGACGTCATCTATTAAAAGGTCTATATAGGCAAGAGTAGGAAAAAGCTTAAATAAAAAATAAGGCCATGTGGATGAGGGATTTATATACTGCAGGTTGTTTCCCTAAATCTTGGCGCATTGAATGCTACAAAAATACATCCCATAACTAGTGCTGAAACTGTTATCTTTTGTTTGTTGTTTGCTCAAGTTTCTGTAGTTCATGTAAATGTCAGGACCAATGTGAATCCCTTATTGTATTTTTGAGGTATAAATATATTTTCTCGCTTTACTTCTTATGAAAATTTGGTAATTCTTCCCTCTTTTACCGTTATGTTTTGGATCTCTCCTTTGTACCATAGTACTTGAGAGAGGCCCCAGTTAATAAATCACCTCAGCATCCTTTATTTTCCTCAACATATAATGTAACAGCAGAAAATGAACTTAGAATTCTCTGTAGAGAAATTTATGCAAAGATGTGATTACCGTTTATTTCAAATTACACATTGTTTAAGGCTACATAATCCACATTATGGACTTACTTAATAATGAATACATAATTTTAAAATCCTTACCAGGAGCATGGCCTTATACACGTTTTATGGCTTGCATTTGCATAACCGTGAATGGATTATTATAATTCAAAAGATGTAAATGAGTATTTTGCCTACATACTGCTTTCATTTCTTCTCTGGTGTGGCAGTCTTGCTATGTCCGGTTGGAGATTCTGTCTTATATGTAAATAAGAAAGAGTATTGACAAACTTACTTCAGTTTTTATCAAGAACGTAGCAAGGATATGCCTAATTTCTTAATTACCCTACTTAATCCTTTACTCTCAGGTAAATTATATTTTTAACGAATTTGGAGAAATGGTATAAGGAACCAGCTGGGCTTATGTTATCTCTTCAGTTCCCTAAATTATTCAATATTTTATTATTTTACTTTAAAGGATGAAGCATAGATTCCTTTTTGAAGACGCAGCTCCTGTATTAGCCAAGGATGCCAGCACAAAGGATGACACATGGTATGATTTGAATGACCCCAGAAATCCACTAAACAAGAGACGAAGAGAAGATTTAGGTCACATGTCAAAGAAACAAAAATCCTAAACATCTTATGAAATATGTTGGAACATGCATCACTCATTAGAAATACAGTTTTTTTAGCAGTAGTACAATTTTCTTACCCTACCTTACTTGTACTTTTAAATTTTAAGCAAAATGCCTCCAATACTCTTTATGAGATATCTTGCTGTGTGGGATATCCATCAGTTATTGAATAATTTCAGTCATGTTATAAGAGTGTTTACAACTTTTTATAGGTTTTACATCTAGCGTTGGGGATATTCTGTAAAATCTTGAAAGCAGATAACATATATCTACTCTCTCTAAAGAGATAGAAGATTATAAGAATTATTCCTCAAATTATATTCATATTGGCTACAAATCAGTGGATCCACACATGCCCTGCATTCACTACTTATGGAGCTTATACAATGTTTTTTTCATGATATTTATTTTTCTAGATTTTGAAACAAGGACTCATATAGTTTGAAAATGGTCCATATATTCCTCCACGCTACATAATCAGAGCAGTTCCTGTTTTTCATGATTGCTGCCACTGTATTTTGGTAATATCAGTTGTATTGCTGATCAGAATTTCATATAGGCTGAGGTATGGAAATATTATTTCTGTTCCACATACATGATCCAGCCTGCAAGAAGGATTGTTTTTGGATATACTTCCTAGAACCCATTTGTATGTCAATGAGGACCTTTTCATAGTTGGTGCCATATTACCCACAAAGCTACTTAGCTTAGAAAACAAATTGCAAGGGAAGAAAATAGAATTTGGATAGAGGAAAGAGATTGCTTCAGTGTGAAAAATTATCAGTAGTAATCTTTTTTAACTATCCTGATTGGATATATTTTGCTCTATTCTGCTGTACTTTGCTGCAATTCCCTTTACTGTGCTGGATTTTGCTGTATTCTGATGATTTTTATTGTATTCTGCTGTGTTTTGCTATCTCTGGTGCATTTTGCTGTATTATGTTCGAATTTGCTATTTGCTATAGTTTGCTAAATTATACTGTATTCTGGTGCATTCTACTCTTTTCTGCTAATTTTTTACTGTTTTCTCTTGTATTTTACAGTATTCTACATTATTTCATTGTAATTTACTGTATTTTGCTGTGCTTTGCTTTAATTTACTGTACTCTTGTATTCTATGGTGCTTTGATTCTTCTTTATTCTACTTATTCTGCTATATTTTACTGTATTCTGGTGTATTTTGCTATATTCTGCTGTATCCACCTTTATTTCACTGTATTCTGCAGATTTCTGCTGTATTTTATATTCTCCTGAATTCTGCTATATGATATTCTATTGAGATATATTTTATTGCATTTGACTTTATTGTACTCTATTTTACCATATTTTGTTGTAGTCTGCCGTAATATTCTTTATTCTATTGTATTCTGCTGTTTTTATGGTATTTTTCTGTTTTCTGATGTATTTTACTATACAGTGTTGCCTCACTTATCGCGGTAGTTCGGTTCCGGGACCTTGCGCGAACCAGGAAATCCGCGAAGTAGGATCTGCCTATATGTACATAGATATTTTAATATATTTTTACGTTTACACTGTATAAACTGTCCCTGTACTGTTAACATACCACCCTTTACTTCATAGATAACAGCATGCAAGCGTAAATTTATATGAAAGTGATAGGAAATCTTACCGTGAATGTGATGATGACGTGACATACATACTTATTTACAATTATCTTTTCGTTTACGTACTGTATAAACCCTCCCTGCACTGTTAAAAAAACACCCTTAACAGTATAGATAACAGCAAGCAAAGTAAATTTTTATGAAAGTGATAGGAAAACTTACCGTGAATGTGATGATGACGTGACATACATACTCATTTACAATTATTTTTTCATTTATGTACTGTATAAACCCTCCCTGCACTGTTAAAAAAACACCCTTTACATTATAAATAACAGCAAGCTACGTAAATTTTTATGAAAGTGATAGATAAAATTACGGTGAATGAGGTGATGATGACGTGACATACATACTCATATACAATTATTTTTTCGTTTACGTACTGTATAAACCCTCCCTGAACTGTTAAAAAGACACCCTTTACATTATAAATAACAGCAAGCAACGTAAATTTTTATGAAAGTGATAGATAAAATTACGGTTAATGAGGTGATGATGACGTGACATGCATACTCATTTACAATTATTTTTTCGTTTACGTACTGTATAAACCCTCCCTGCATTGTGAAAAAAACACCCTTTGCATTATAAATAACAGCAAGCGATGTAAATTTTTATGAAAGTGATAGATAAAATTACGATGAATGAGGTGATGATGACGTGACACATTCTCACTTTTATTTTTTCGTTTACGAACTGTATAAACCCTCCCTGCACTGTTAAAAAAACACCCTTTACATTATAAATAACAGCAAGCAACGTAACTTTACATTTCCAATAAAAAACTGAAAATACTGAAAATTTTTTTTTTGAATATTTTAATATTTTTGCGTATACCCATAAAATAAAATAATAATTTATCCCAAAAATAACCGTGATAGAGTGAGAACGCGAACCAAGAAACGTGAATAACCGGGGTAACACTGTATTCTATATTTTACTGGAATTTGCAGTTTATTGCTGTATTTTGCTGTTTTTATCCATATTGTTGTATCTTACTGAATTCTCTTGTATTCTACTATATATCACAGTGATCTGCTCTATTCTGCTGTATTTTGCAGTATTCTACTGTATTCTCTTGTATTTTATTGAATTCTGTTATATTCTGCTAAATTTTGCTGTCTTTTGCAGTTTTCTGCAGTATTTTGCTGTATTCTAGTATATTCTGCTTTATTTTACTGTTATGCTGGACTTTACCGTAATCTGCTATATTCTGTTTTATTTTTTCTGTATTTTACTGTATTCTGGTGTATATTACTCTACTCTGCTGTATTTTTTGTATTCTGCTGGAATCTACTACAGTATTCTTTACTGCATGCTACAGTATTTTAATATATGCAGCTGTAGTCACTTATCTCCGATCATCAGTATGGCTTCCGCAAGACAAGATTCACTGGTGATCTCATGTCTTATCTTACTCATATATGGTCATATTCTCTGAGGAGCTATGTGTAATCCTTTGTCTTTACCCTTGATATCTCTAAGGCTAATGACAGAATCTGGCACAAGGCTCCTTTGGCCAGACTCCCTGCTTATGGCTTTACCCCTTCTCTCTGTTCTCTAATATCCAGTTTTCTTCCTGACTGTTTTATATCTGTGGTTGTTAAAAGCACAACATCTAGACCATTCCAAGTTACCAGTGGTGTTCCACAGGGCGCTGTTCTTTCACCTACTCTTTTCCTTCTTTTCATCAACAATCTTCTTCAGTCCCCATCCTTCTCTCTTCTTCACTCCTTTGCCAATGATTCTACTCTTCATATTTCCTCTGCCTTTTCTTCACAACCTTCATCCGATACTCGTAATCAGTCTTGGATCATTCTTTCTTATACTCTCAAATTCGATTTGCATTGGGTATCTGAGTTGGGCATCCAAAAGTTAGTTATATTTAATGCCTCCAAGAGACACTTTCTGACTATCTCTTTATTTTTCTTCTCCTGATAGCCGTATTGCCTTAGAAACTAACGAAATTTACACTCTTAATTCTATTAACATATTAGAAATCCAGATAGCCTCCAACTAGTCTTGGAGGAACCACATAATCCAGATTTCTAAATCTGCATCCCAAAACTTGGGGGTTCTGTTTCATTTTCGTCATTTCTTTTCCTCTTTATAATTACTTAAAATCTATAACGGTCTTATCTGTCCCTGCTTAGAATACTGCTCACACATCTGGGACCCTGCTTAGAATACTGCTCACACAGCTGGGATGCTGCTTCTTAACTTATCTCCTTGATAGAGTTGAATCTAAGGCAGTCAGACTCATCAATGACCCTTCTCATACTTCTAATCTGGATTTTCTTTCTCTTCACTGTAAGGCATCATCCCTTTCTCTTTTCTGTCCGTACTACATCCATTGCTGCGCTGAAGAGTCGGCGACTTGCATCCCTCCGCACTACTGAGGCTGTATAACACTCACTAAGTGGCCTCGTCTCACAAGTATTGTGTGGAGATTTGTAGCTCGCAGCTTGGTCATTGCAGCGATTTCTTCTTTCTATGCACCTCCAGACTCTGGAACTCTCTTCCTCCTGTCTTTCCTAATTCTTATAACTCATATTCCTTCAAAAAATGGATCTATCGTCATCTCAGGGCCTCAGTACATCAACTGTTCTTTCAGCCTGCCCTTTTCCTGTTGTGTATCATTACCTCATCTCTGTCTTGTCCTTAAACTTTTACTTTTCCTTCATCTTTATGTTTCTTTGTACCCAGGCCTTTATTGATGAGGAAAATTTTCTTACTTTTCCCTGTGTCGTGCTCATAAAAGAAAAAGTCTCCATTATTTTACTGCACTCAGCTGTATTGTATTTTATTCTGCTGAACTCTGCCCTATTTTACTGTATTCTGCTGTATTTCACTGCTTTCTGCTCTATTCTGCTGTAGTCTGCTTTGTTTTACTGTATGATACTGTATTCTATTGTATTTTACTTTATTATGCTGTATTCTACTGCTTATTACACAATTTCACTGTATTCTGCTGTATTGTATTCTATTGTTTTGCTGTAATTTATTATATTCTATAGTTTTTGCTGTATTTTAGAGTATTTTGTGGTATTTTCCTGAATTTTACTGTCTTCTGCTATATTCTGATGTATTTTAATATATTCTGCTCTTTTTTCTGTATTTTGATATATTCTGTGTATATATACTGTAGTCTTCTGTTTTCTGCTGTATTCTACTATGCTGTACTACAGTATATTTTATTGTTTTCTCCTGTATTTTACTATATTTTGCTGCATACTACTGTATTTTACTGTATTATGCATCATCTGTCTGTATTCTGCTGCATATTGTTGTATTTTTCCGTATTCTGCTGTGTTTTTCTGTTTTCTACTGCATTCTGCTGTATTTTACTGTGCAGTATTCTGCTATGTTACCGTTATTTTAAAATATCGGATTTTTTTCTTGTGTATTTTAATGTTCAGTATTATGCATTTTTATACTGTATTTTACTATATTCTGCAGTATTTGACTGTATGCTGCTGTGTTTTGCTATATTCTAATATACTCTGCCCAAAAATGACAATGTTCATGCAATGTAAGCGTTCATTGCGTAATATATCACAAAATTTTCATCACAGTAAAATTAGAAATTAAAGGGGACAGACGAGAATTGACGATGCTTTATTTCATTGTGTGTGTGTGAGAGAGAGAGAGAGAGAGAGAGATTATCTAATTGTGCTTACAGGAAAGAGCCCAAAGCTCGTAACTTCCCGTCTCCTGATCGGTTCCATTTTGTACTGAGTGATACTTATCATACTTGTCCTTAAAACTTTGGATTGAGTTAGCATTAACTACCTCCTCGCTTAGCGAATTCCATTTATCAACTACTCTTACACTAAAAAAGTACTTCCTTACATCCTGCAAAGAAGTTTTCTTATGAAGCTTCAAACTATGACCTCTACTTCTATTGCTAGCCATATCAAAATATCGATTCCTATCCACTCTGTCATAACCATGAAGGAATTTAAAGACTGTCACCATATCCCCCCTTAATCTTCTGGCTTCGAGGGATGGTAAATCTAATTCCCTCAGCCTCTCATCATAACTGAGATTGCGTATTTCTGGCACCAGTTTCAAGGCATGTGTGTGTGTGTGTGTGTGTGAATAGCCCTCTTCCCAATGAGATTCTTCTCATCTTGTGCACTTCTTTAGACTATTGTAACCAATCATTGTATAATATTCATTAACGATGTTAATTTAATGAACTACAGTACAATGTATTCCTAAATGCACTTTTTATAGAATCGCTTTTAGCATTAAATAAATTTCAAAGGACTTTTTCTTTTGTAACACCGGGACAGGCAAGAAAATTGCCCACAACAAGCCCTGGCGCCATGAAAAGATTGAGACAAAAAGTAGAAGTACAAGGACAAGGCACAAATAAGAGAATGATACACAACAGAAAAAGAACTGTCTGAAAGAGTAATCGAAGTAATGAAAACCTCGAGATATGGCAGGATTAGGCCTTGAGATGACTCTAGATCTGCTTTTTTGAAGAAAGATAGGTCTTAAGAATTAGGAAAGACAGAAGGCAGAAGCGATTTTTAGAGTCTGGAGATGCATGGGAACAAGCAGTCTGTGCACTGATCAATCCGTGAGCTACAAATTTCTATGCAGTACCTGTGAGACAAGGCTGCTTGGTGAGTACTACACTGCCTTGGCATCTGGGAAGGGATGGAACTTGCCAACTCATCAGAGCAGCTGTGGAAGTGGAAACGATAGAAAAGAGTAATGGATGATACCTTATAGCGAAGAGAAAGAGGATTAAAATTAGAAGTAAAAGAAGTGTCATTGACGAGTCTGATTGCCTTCGATTCAACCCAATCAAGGTGATAAAAATAAGAAGAATCACCCAAATTATGCGAGCAGTATTCTAAGCAGGGACGGATAACACCTTGATAGATTTTACGTAACTGGAAAGAGATAAATGTAATGACGATATAAAAAACACCAAATTTTTGGATGCAGATTTACAAATTTTGATTTTGCAACTCCCCTCAAGACATGTTAGAGGTTATCACGATTCCTAATATGTTAATAGAATTAAGTGGGTAATTTCGGTAGTTTTGAAACAATAGGGCTATCAAGAGAAGAAGATAATGAGATAGCCAGAAAGTGTCTTGGAGGTAGGAAATTTAACTAAATTTCGAGTGCCACATTCAAATACTCTGTGGTGCGAGACTGATTACGAGTAGATGATGATGGTTGTGAAGAGAAGGCAAAGGAAAAATGAAGGGTAGAATCTTTGGCAAAGGCATGTAGAAGAGAGGAGGATGGAGACTGAAGAATGAAGTTGATGAAGAAAAGGAACGGAGTAGGTGAGATAACAGAGCCCTGTGGAACACGACTGGTAGCTGGGGATGATATAGATATTGTGCTGTCAGTAGCCACTGATATAAAATTATCAGAAAGAAAATTGGAAATCAGAAAAACAGAGAGAAGGAGTAAAGTCATGAGAAAGGAGTTTGGCCAATGGAGCCTTGTGCCAAATTTTATCAAATGCCTTAGAGATATCAAAGGTGACAACAAAGGATTCACCGTTGTTCTTAAAAGAATATTACCGTAAATGAGTAAGATATGACAGACGGTCACCAGTGGATCTTGCCTTGCGGAAGCCGTACCGGTGATCGGAAATAAGCAAGTTTTCAAAGTTCTGAATACATTAGCGATAGTAGAGGTTAGAGCAATAGGTCAGTAATTGGAAACAATAGCTTGGTCACCCTTCTTAAGAACAGGTTGAACTAGAGTGTGTTTCCAAGATGAAGGATAGATGCTAGTTTGGAGAATGAGACAAAATAGACTGCAAAGTATGGAAGCCAGATTATCTGCAAACTCTTTAAGGAACCTTGCAGGGATACAATCGGGTACGGATGCCTTGTTCATCTTTGGAGAATGAAGAACCTTATGGACTTTGCGTGAAGAAAGAATAAGGTTTGGTTAGACAGGGGTAAAGTACGAGTAGCAGGTGCATTGGAATTGCTTATGGGAAGTTGGTAGAAAAATGAGAGCCAAAGAGAGTGGTTTTATCAGTGAGAGAGCGATCTATAGAACCATCAGTATGAATGAGATGGGGAAAGCTTGAGCTACAGAAGATTTTGGAGTGCTTTTGTCTAAGGACCAGAAACATTTATCAGTGGAAGAGGAATTAAGATCATCAACTTTCCTTCTTAAAAAGGAAGCTTTAGAACTTAAAATCTGAGCAAAGCAGTGACTCCGTTATAACAGAAAGCAATGAGTTAAATCAGAAGGCGAGGCTTGATACGACCGGTATGCCTAATCCCTGGCCCGAATAACCATGGAGCAGGCACTGTCAAACCAAGGATTAGGGTGAGAAAAAGTTTTCATAGAGGAGGGGATGGATGCCTCCATTCTCGAGGTTATGATCTCGGCCACTAATCAGGGTTGAGGATCCAAAAGCAGTTGTCTTTGCAGAAATGTGTGAGAAATTCAATATCGTCAGCAAGTCATTCTAGCATTGTCTGTTAATTCAAGTTGATTGTGTGAACTCTTGTAATTTGGTTTAATAGTGTCGTACAATTTAGACTTGTCTGTTAAATTTTCATTGTGTACTAATACAGTATTGTGTATATTTTTGCTGTTACCTTTTATTAATTAATTTGACATATGTTCTTATTTTATTTCTACTAAGTAAAAATACGTATTAACCTTTAAGATAGCATTTCCTAGGCAGAAGTAGCAATCTGCTTTATAAAACTAAAGGGCTCAATTAGGAAAAATATTGTTCTTGACCTTTTCTATCTCGTAAGGTATTGTCAGGGTTGGCTAGATTATTTAAGTAATTATCTCCATTATTGATGTAGGAAAAGGGAGAGAGAATGCCTTAAATCTAGTAATATTAGAAAAATTATTATCAGAAACTTTAAGATAAAGGGAAAAACTGAAAAGCCTTAATGTCAGGTTTTTAAATCAAAGCGTCTAAGCTAAATGTTTTCAGTACATGCATTTCTATATATTTGTATATTTATTCATTTATATACAGTATTTATTTATTTGTTTATTTTATTTAGTTAATATTGTCATTATTATAATGCAGTGAAAGATTATGATGACTAAGATTAAGAATGGAAACTTTTACAAAGATATACCTAGTTCAAAAGAGATTCATTATGGAAATAAACTAATCTTGATCCATCCAATATTTCTATATATTAATATGCTAATCACATTTAGGAGCACAGATTATAAATCGAAAGCAGCAAAGCTGAACTTTGTTGCTTGTGAATATAAAGGTATAGGAGGATTAATGTTAAAAGGTGATGCATGATTCCTTTGTATTGTATAATTATCCCATTAAAATAGCGCAGGGGAGACCTTGAACTCAAGATGACCTGTGGAATGAAACAATTAAGGATCAGTTTCACGAATGGCCACATTAGATAATTAAAATGAATGGCTGGTAAGTTTAAAAAGCCTGACTTACACTTAGATTATTGAATACAGAATTGATGAATTCACATGCGCACATTGCAGAAAACGAGGTGGTGTGTGTAATCTGAATTGATCTTTGTGGTTAGTTATTGCCTGCTTTTTGGTGGGTCTTTAATGGTTTTGTATCACCGAGTTTGTTTTGGGTAGAATAATATGTATGGTTTTGATTAGAGTAATGACGTAATGACCATGATTGGTGTGGGGTTGCCATGGTAATAGGAATGGGGGAGTAGTGGTGAATGGGTTGTGCATCAAAGCATTAGCGATAAGAGACAGTAACACGATATAGTTAGAAGTTGTGTTGATTCTTGTCCGGGTTTTCTTGGTTTTTGCTGGATTTTTAGTTACTCAGGTGTATTTTCTAGTTCATAGTGGACTCCAAGACTTAGTGCTGTGTATCTATTATTTTCTGGACTAGTTTTCAAGGTTCGTAGTGAATTTTCTGTCTGTTGTTATTTATTGTAACACAAGCTTACTAGGCCATTGAATGTTATGGCAGCGAATTGTAAATTTCACAGCAAGATGCTGAAATCATATGATGGGAAGGGAGATGTTGAATGTTAAATTAGACTGAATTAATGTCAAAATTGATGGATGTAGTCTCCGTGGCAAAATGGTAGCGTCTGCGACTCTGAAGCGGCAGGTCGAGGGTTCGCGCCCCGTCACGGACTGAGGTTAGTAAGGGCATACACTCAGGGTAACGATTACATCTGCCAAAACAAGTCCTTCGTAAGAAGGCAACCGTCCTAGCCCTTAGTAGAAAAGGGAGTTCGTGACGTAAAACCGAATCAATCAGTGTCAAAATTGATGGATATTAAAGATTTGGCTAACTTTGTACTTTTGTATCTGGAAGGAGATGAACTAGCACTGTATATGGAGATAATTGAAAGGGATCATTCAGATGTTGATAAGAACAAGAGTAGATTGAAAGCAGCTTTTGCACAGGGTATGTTTGATGCTTCTGGAAGATTTAAA
Source organism: Halocaridina rubra (assembly GCA_037179515.1). Lineage (NCBI taxonomy): Eukaryota > Metazoa > Arthropoda > Malacostraca > Decapoda > Atyidae > Halocaridina > Halocaridina rubra. Next base: position 10,852 of record JAXCGZ010021114.1, on the reverse strand, counting down.
TGGGTGTAGTGGTTAAGGGAACAAGTAGATGTATTTGCTAAAGAAAAAAGAAGGTTAGCTGAGTGGACTGAAGGCTTAGAGAGAGCTGTAATGTTAGAGTTGTGAATGGATTCCCAGACCGATCAATGGAATTACAACAGAAAAAGGATATTAGCTAGAACTAGTCTTGACAATAGGAGGAGGTAAGGAGGTTGTGGCAGTAGCTAGTAAAGGATTGACTGCAGGGGAAAATTGGCAGACTCTGCAACTCCAGCTTGATATGCTTAGTGGCAGAAAGGAAGAGACACGTGGGTTCAGGCACCTATCTTTCATGTGTGGAGGTCCACACACATTGGAAGGGAGTGTAAGGAGCCAAAATAGACATCACCTGCTAATGATGTGAAAACCTGGGACATACATCTAACTTCTGTAATCAGAGAAACGGCCAAGGGAGGGAGTATTGCACTGAGGCTTCCCCTTTGGTTCAGTAAAGGCGCTTCCTAGTATTTTCCCGGTGGTGGAGGTTTTGGTAGGTGGAAAAGGGGCAAGAACATTAGTGGATTCCAGCTCTTGCCTACTGTGATGCCCCCCCCCCCCAATAGCATTATGAGGGAGTGATCAATAATGGAAACGAAATTAGGTGTGATGACACCCAAGAAGTGGATTAGACAGTACAGGGCATTCAGTTGCGAGTTAGGGCCCCTGTTCTTTGCACAGGTATTGATAGCATTAAGGCAGTACTGAGGATGGCTGTGATCAGTCAGTGTGATGAAGCGGCAGTTTTGAATTGGAGTAAATTTTGGGAAGGGTGAAGTCTGCTCAAGTTTTGAGTGGGAGGAGGCTCTATTCACAGTGGCAGTAGGAATAGATAGGGGAATAGCAAGGCAAATTAGGCTTTTGAAATAAACTTTGCTTGGGTAGAAGAGGACAGCCTTTGTATGCGGGGTGATGCACTCCCATTCACTTTGCCCTGTCAAAGAGGAAGTTGAGCCACATAAGGATGTGGTAAAGAAAGGTATTGAGAAAGGGGCTACATCATTAAAATCAAGGACAAGGACTTTGTGGTCGTATTTTGTTAGTAAGAAGTTAATGGTAGAGTGGTTTTTGAAAGTGGAGTTGTCAGTGTTGAAAAAACGTATTAGATATTATGATTATACAGTATGAGAAGGAGCGAAAGAAAATTTTGACAGAAGAGAAGCAGTGGATTGATTAGGCTATCTTAAAGCCTTGGGGGGAGGAGGTGGAGAGCGGAGTGTTGCCGTTAATGGTAGTAGTTCAGCTGCCAAAAGATAAAGTTCGCCCTGTATTGTCTTTCTGCGAGCTTATTATTTATATGACGTGTCATACTGGTCATTTCACTGATGTAGGAGGCGAAGCAGTAAGGGTATGGTGGCAGATGAGTGGGGCCTCAACTATTGTGGATTTAAAGTCAGCCTATCTTCATATTCATGTAGTAGAAAAGTTATGGAAGTACCAGCTAGTGAAATCTGGAGGGAGACCTATTGCTTAATTAGGTTAGGCTTTGGGTTGTGCTCTGCACCCCAACTTATGACAATGATCCTCAAGACAGTCATGAGGAAAGAGCAAATGATAGAGGAGGCCAGGATTTCAAACAAATCCAATGACGACATTGTGTTGGATGAAACTGAGCTATAGAGGAGGCCAGGAATTCATATATCGACGATATAGTGGTGGATGAAACTGATGTATTATCGTCTGAAGTAGTAGAGCATCTGACCAGGTATGGGCTGGTTGCTAAGCAACCAGAACCAATGGATGGAGGGAGAGTGTTAGGCCTTAAATTGGAGGGCGATGGAAAGGATGAATCTATTTGTAGAGGGTAGGGGTCCGAAGGGAAAAAATAAGAAGGAGAGAGCTTTTCTGTGTGTGGGAATTATTGGGCAACTATTCTATTGCGGGGTGGCATCAGGTGGCTTGCAGTTATGAAAAGAGACAAGCTGAAGGTAAAAGATTGAATGGTTAAGTCAGGATATTGTCTAAAGAGTAAAGATCCAGTAAGAGGAAGGTGGTACGATTCAAAATCATAGAGGGAAGATGTATAATGTGATGCAAGTAGTTTAGAAATGAGTGTGATGCTAAAATAGGTTCCTTCATATTCGAGAATGGGGCATGGCTGAGGAAGAAATATAACTACAATCCCGTTAATGTGTCAGAGATGGATGCTGTGTTGAAAGAAGTTAATTTAACTTTAATGTGGAACTTGCAAGAAGAGTTGAGGTTAGAACTGATTTAGCTCCTGTGCTTGGCTGGGTCAGCGCCCTTTTGACTGCTTAGAACAGAGTCCATAGAAAGGGAGCTGTGGAGATCACTGTAAAGTGCTGCCTTTGGATGTTGAGGGAATTGTTCAACGAATTTCGGTTGCAGGTGATTTAGTTTTTGTGACATCAGGACAGAACAAGGCAGATGTCCTTGCTTTCCCAGAGTGAAGAAGATCTGGCTTGGGATACCCGAGTAGAGGAAGGAAGAGAAGGCTGAAATATGTTGTATGGGATTTCCAAGCATGAGGGAGCTGCAACAAATGCACCACATGGGAGTCAATAGGACACTGTGCCTAGAAAGATCGATCCTACAGTTACCAGGGATGAAGTCTGGCAAATTGTAACAAGATGCATCTGATGTCAATCAATAGACCCCTCAGCAAGATCACATAAGTTGGAGAAAATTTGAGTGAAGAATGATTAGAAGAGATTGGTGATTGATGTGACTCATTATCAGTAAGGGATATAAATATATTATATATATATATATATATATATATATATATATATATATATATATATATATATATATATATATATATATATATATATATATATATATATATATATATATATATATATATATATATATATATATATATATATATATATATATATATATATATATATATATATATATATATATATATATATATATATTATATATATATATTATATATATATATATATATATATATCTTTGGTAGATTGTGTTCCTGGTCGATTCCTAAACTGGAGAGTTGAGGACAGACTGTGGAGGAGATTGCGACCTTGATGAACAAGGACTTTCTGGAGAGGGGTCCAATTGATCCGGTGCCGATGGATAAGAGGGTTTCTTTCCTTTTTTTTTATGTCGGCTACCCCCCAATTAAAGGGGGAAACAGCCAAGGTAGATAGACATAGGCTATATAGGATGTGTTCGATAGATGGAGAATGTCTCTTTTTCAGATCAGCCTATCAACCTAGTGGAATTGGAATTGTGGAAAGGCACCCCCGGAGCATTAAGACGATGGTAGAAAGTGCTCTTCTAATATCTGCAGAAGCAGTATTTTGGTATAATATGTCGTTTAGGTCGGGACAAGATGAAAAAATGGGGGATGAGGTTTGGGTGAAGCCTCCTTATGGGAAGTGCACATATCAGTGGAGTAGAAGGATTGTGATACCCGTGCATTCCCAGAGTAACATTCAGTAAACTTAATGCCGAGACACATCTTGGATCGAGATTGGTTGGTGAGTTGTGAAGAATGTGGGCTAGAAGATGATGAGGTACCACTACAATGATCGCAGCGAAAGGGATGGGCACCAGGATGGATGGCAGACTATGTCGAGGGAGATTTTATTGATGAAGATTAGATTGATCTAGACATCGGTTGGTTTCGTTAATGCTTTTGTTTGGTTTTGGTTAGTAATATGTGTATGGTTTTGATTAGAGTTGTGACTTTGAGTGGTATGTAGGTGGCATGGTAATGGAAATGAGGGAGTAGCTCTGAAAGGGTCATGCGTCAAGGCATTGGCAGGAAGAAAGGCAGAGACAGACGATATAGTTTGAAGTTTTGATGATTCTCGTCAGTTACTTTCCTGGTTTGTGTGGCTTTATATAGTTATTCAGGTCGATGTTCTTGCTCTTGGTGGACTCCAATACTAAGTGCTCTGTATCTTTTATTTTCTGGACCAGTTTCCAGAATGACTAGTGAATTTTCTATCTATTGTTTTTTCAATGTACCACAGTCTCAGTAAAACTCATTTCTAATTACAGTGTACTAAAAAAAAAAAAAAGAGAATTTTGTAATGCAGATAGACCATTTTAAATGAAACTCAGATAGGAAACTAGACGAGTTTGAGTAATTATACATACATGCATGCATGCGTATGTAAGTACATAAAAGCATGCATGCACACATTCGTACATTCACACATACATACATATGTACGTACATGTAGAGAAGCATTGATGAGAGCAAAAAAACTAAAAGGCTCTCAGTAATTCGGAACAGTCTTCATTAGACCATATAGAACAAAGGAAGAGATGGAAAGGATAAATAACTTGTTGCAAGAAGCTAGAAGGTTAAATGAGGAATGAAATTATAAAAATAAAAAAAGAATTGTTTTAGAGTTCTTCCAGCCAAAGGAGAGATAAAGATAATACTAGAAGATCAGGGGATGCAGCTTTATCAGAGGAAAACTGAAGGTAAAAGAACAGGTTTTAAGGCTAAAGAGAGCGGATGGAAGCATCACTGAGACGGATGAAGAGATCTGCAAAGAATTGAACAAGGAGTTTCAGTCAGTATTTACAGTAGAAAATACCCCACCCCCTCAGATTGCAGTGATAGAAGCTCAAGGGCCGGTATTAGAGAACATCAACCTTACAGCCACAGAGGTATGCAAAGCGCTGATGGATTTAGATGTTCATAAAGCTACAGGTCCTGATGACATATCCCCTCATGTGCTTAAAAAATGCGCAAACTCAATATCAGTGGCACTAAGTATCATATTTAAAAAGTCACTGGAGTCAGGGGAGATTCCAAGATGCTGGAAACAAGCAAATGTGATACCTATCTTCAAAAAGGGAAGGAGGGATACGGCTCTGAACTATAGACCAGTTTCCTTGACCAGCATAGTTTGCAAAGTTATGGAGAAACTACTAAGGAAACATGTCTCTCTTCACTTGGAATCCTTCAACTTTTTGTCAGTGAGGCAACATGGCTTCAGAGAAGGTAGATCAACAGTAACAAACTTATTAGAATTTTATGATGAGGTAAGCCGAATCTTACAGGAAAGAGAGGGCTGGGCAGATTGCATATTCCTAGACTTCCAGAAAGCGTTTGACACTGTTCCACATGGGAGACTTATTAGGAAGCTGCAATCAATGGCTAGAATAGATGGAAATGTTTTAGAATGGATAAAAACTTACTTAGAAGGAAAGGAACAGAGGGTTAGAGTAAGACACTCAGTGTCTGAATGGAGAAGAGTTAGTAGTGGAGTTCCACAGGGTTCAGTTTTAGGGCCACTTTTGTTCCTTGTATATGTAAATGACCTACCAGAGTCTGTAAATTCATTCATGAATATGTTTGCAGATGATGCAAAGATTGTGAAGCAAGTAAAAAACGAGAACAATGGTAGAGAACTTCAGGAGGATCTAAATAATCTGCATGAGTGGTCAGAAAAGTGGCTAATGAAATTCAATACTTCAAAATGTAAGGTAATGAGAATGGGTACAAGTGCAAGACGGCCCAAGCTTGACTACTCGGTGGCTGGAGTACAACTTCAAGAGACAGAAAATGAGAGAGATCTAGGAGTAAACATACTGGCAGATTTGTCTCCAGAAATACATATAAATGGCATAGTAAGGGCAGCATATGCATTCTTATCAAATGAAAGGGTAGCCTTCAGGCACATGGACAAGGAAATGTTCAGAAATATTTATGTAACCTATGTGAGGCCAAAACTCGAATATGCAGCCCCCTTTTGGAATCCGCACTTGAAAAAGCACATAGCTAAGCTTGAAAAAGTTCAAAGACATGCCACGAAACTGGTGCCAGAAATACGCAATCTCAGTTATGATGAGAGGCTGAGGGAATTAGACTTACCATCACTCGAAGCTAGAAGAGTGAGGGGGGATATGGTGACAGTCTTTAAATTCCTTCATGGTTATGATAGAGTGGATAGGGATCGATATTTCGATATGGCTGGCTCTAGAACTAGAGGTCATAGTTTGAAGTTTCGTAAGAAAACTTCTTTGCAGGATGTAAGGAAATACTTTTTCAGTGTAAGAGTAGTTGATAATTGGAATTGGCTAAGCGAGGAGGTAGTTAATGCTATCTCAATCTATAGTTTTAAGTACAGGTATGATAAGTATCACTAAGTATAAAATGGAACCGATGAGGAGACGGGAAGATACGAGCTTTGGGCTCTTTCCCGTAAGCACAATTAGGTAATCACAATTAGGTAATCACACTAATGTTGATGGGATAACTGGTAAGGCAGTAGAATAAAAGGATAGGATTCACAACAGTAAGGCAGATATAGTAGTGGTTGCAGAGGCTGAGTTAAGTGAGGACATAAACAATGTCACAGTTTTTCCTAAGGGCTTAAGAATATAAAGGGTTCAAAGATTTGAGAAAACTGGAGGGCATAGCATTGCTCATAAGTAAAATATTTCAGTCTGAATAAATAAGCCTTGGCATAGAAAGTGAGTTTAAGGTATTTCTTGTTACTCGCATATATACCAGGACAGAGAGCATTATAATAACATTGTATATAATCCACCTAGGAATCAAAATAGACTAGACATTTATGAGAAAAGTCATATAGGTGCCATTGGAGACATAAACTCAGTTGTTAATTTTGCACGGGAGAGAAAGTGTAGAATTTTGATTATGGGAGATTTTAATCATAGAGAGATGTATTGGATGAATCTTGACCGGCACAGTGGGGAGGACTCATTTGGTGTAAGATTCCTATATTGTGCACAAGAGAATTCCCTACTCCAACATATGCTGAAAACAACGAGGGCCAGGGGTAAGGATGAGCCATCACTGCTGATCTAGTATTCACAGAAATTGTATTAGATATTGAAAAGAAATTAAGTATGAACCACCAATTGTAAAAATTGACCACTGTGTGTTGTTGATGGAGTATATCATCGAAGATGTTCTGACTGAAAGTAGATGCATTGAGATGAACATAAAGGATGAATTATCCGAAAGCAGATTACATCAAATTTAATGGCCTTTTAGCTGTCAATGACTGGAGGACCTTATTTATCAACAAATCTGTACAAGAAATGTACGAAATCTTTTGTGTAGAATCGTGAGAGAGAGTCACTTGTTGCGTACCTCCCACCAAAATAGCAGTTATTCAGAGATAATTGTTCAAAAATGAGTGTAAGAGAGCTTGGGAGTGGAGAGACAAAAGCTGGAAAAGACATAGAAGGAGGAAAAAACATAAATGTATGACAGTCCTTTAAAAAGCAAGAAACGATTACCTAAGTTAAAGAAGAAAAGCAGAGAGAAATTATAAACGGGATATCACCAGGAAGGCTAAAGAAATTCCCAAACTTTTCCACGGCTTTATCAGAGGAAAACTGAAGAACAAAAAAGGTTTTAAAGTTAAAGAGAGCTAATGGAAGCATAGCTGAGACAGATGAAGAGATCTGTAAAGAATTGAGCAAGGAGTTTCAGTTAGCATTCACAGCAGAAAATAAGCCCACCCCCTCAGATTGTAGAGATAGGAGTTCACAGGCCCATATTTTAGAGTATCATCTTTTCAACTACAGAGCTATGCAAAGCGTTGATGGAATTAGATGCCATAAAGCTAAAGGTCCAGATGACATATCCTCTTAGGTACTTATGAAATGTGCTAAACCAATATCAGTGGCACTATGCATCATATTTTGAAAATCGCTGGAATTTGGGGAGATTCCAAGATGCTGGAAACAAGAGAACGTGGTACCTATCTTCAAAAAGGGAAGTAGGGATGCAGCTCTAAACCATATGCCTGTTACCTTGACCAGCATAAATTGCAAAGTTATGGAATATATACTAAGAAAACACGTCTTTCTCCAATTTGAATCCTTCAACTTTTTATCAGTGAGACAACATGGCAGTAACAAACATATCAGAATTTTATGATGAGGTAATCCGAATCTTACAGGAAATAGAGGTCTAGGTGGATTGCATATTCCTAGATTTCCAGAAGGTATTTGATACGGTCTTACACTGGAGATTTATTAAGAAGCTGCAAGAGAACAGAGGGTTGCAGTAAGACTCTCAGTGTCTGAGTGGAGAGGGGTTAGAAGTGGGGTTCCACAGAGTTTAGTTTAAGGTCCAGAGTCTGTAAATTCATTTTTTAATGTGCTTGCAGATTATGCAAAGATTGTTAAGAATATAAGAGACGAGAACAATGGTAGCAATCTTCAGGGAGATCTAAATAATATGCATGATAGGTTTGAAAAGTGGTTTATGAAATCAGTACTTCAGAATGTAAGGTAATGAGAATGGGTACAAGGGCGAGAAGGCCCAAGATTGGATAATCAATAGCATGAGCAGAACTTAAGAGACGGAGAATGAGAGAGATCTAGGAGAAAACATTTTGACAGATTTATCTCCGGAAATGCATATAAGTGCTATAGTAAGGGCAACATATGCTTTCTTAGCAAATGTAAAGGTAGTCTTCAGACACTAGGACAGGGATATGTTCTTAAATATTTATGTTACTTATATGAGGCCAAATCTTAAATAAACAGCCCCCCTTGGGAATCCACACTTCAAAAAGCACATAAATAAGCAAGAAAAAGTTCAAAGACATGCCACGAAACTGATGCCATATATACGCAATCTCAGTTATTAGGGGAGGCTTAGGGAAATAGACTTACCATCACTCGAAGCTAGAAGATTGAAGGGGGATATGCTGACGGTTTTTAAATTCCTTCATGGTTATGACAGAATGGATAGGGATCGATATTTTCATATGGCTGGCACTAGAACTAGAGATCATAGTTTGAAGCTTCGTAAGACATTCTTGCAGGATATAAGGAAGTACTTTTTAGTGTAATAGTAGTTAATGATTGGAATTCGCTAAGCTAGGAGATAGTCAAACTAACTCAATCCATAGTTTTAAGGACAAGTATCATAAATATTACTAAGTACAAAATGGAACCGACCAGGAGATGGAAGTTACAAGCTTGTGGCTCTTTCCCGTAAGCACAGTTATGTAATTACACACACACACACACATACACACACACACACACACACACACACACACACACACACACACACTACCACTACACCGCGCGTTCAGTGACACACGGAATTGCTCCTCTTAAATTTTAGTTTCGAGTGACTAAAGTGCTTAGTGGAAAACTTTACCATAATTTCCAAAAATATGAAATCGTGCAGAGTATTGTGAGTACAAAAACTAATATTTGTTGTAAGGCGAGACTGTTCATATTAAAGGAAAAAAATTGAGAACTTTTTCGTGAGAAGAGAGAGAAGCTGCCGTCCAGTTTCTGCCTTGAGGGAAATCTAGAAGAGTTGCCAGACGTGGAGCCTCACACCACATTACCTAATTTTTTGTGTAAACTGGGGAAAGCTCTTGAGCCGTTTTACCTGATCCTGTGGTTCTATATATTGTTAAAAACAGTATCCTTCCCATTTATATTAACTAGTTAGTTAGTTTGATACACGAAAAAATTGAATAATAAAAGAAAAAAAAATTACCAAATACCCACCCGTCAACAGTACTGAGTTAAGTTGCCAAGTAGTACAGCAGTCCTATTTTCTTCATTTTTTTTTTTTTTTGCTTTTCTTTTAGCTTTCTCGTTTGCTATTTTGTTATTTTGTATATATATTGAGTTAAATGTAAAGTCTAAATCCCGTGATAACATATCTTGGTTAGCAAGTCAGTTTATCAGTTAGGAAGAATATATAACAGAAACAGGTGGGTGCCACCTTGAACACAAATTCGAATTTTCCTTCAGGTTTGACTTTTGTTTTTCTTTTTCTTTTTATACGTAAATTACCATGGTCAAGTTTTTAAGTTAAGATGTGTGTTACCAGAAAGGAGACAAACTGAGTCACTAAATAGCACTTATATGGAGATATAAAAATTCTGTGTGAAGGTAAATTAGAAGTTTTTTTTTTTTTTTTTTTTTTTTTTTTTTTTTTTTCTCGTCTTCTTTCTATATTCTGTGAGAGGGAGAACATAAAAATGAAGCCATCTCTGTCCCAAACCTCTCCCACCCATGGGGCGGGAGAAGGGGTAGTCATCAGAGGACTTAAACAGAGAATCAAGAAGTTAGAGGAAATGGTTACAAGCCTTGATGATAAAATTCGGAATATGGATGGAGAAATGAAAGAGAATGAAACACTCAGAGAACAAATAAGATCTTTGGAGGAAGCAAATAAAGCACAAGGGCAGGAGAGAAAGGAACTAGAAAAAAGAATAAAGAAGCTGGAAGGGGAAAAGAGTCAACTAGAATCTAGAATTTCTAATCAAGAAGATAAAAACAAACAGCTAAATGACAACCTAAAGGAATTAGATGTTAGTTCACTGCTATCTTCTGAGAGAGACGAGATTGCTGCTTGGAATGTTCAGATTAAGGAAAACATTGAACAGTTCAGAAAAGAGTTCCAGGAGCTGAATATGGAAAATGATGCCATGAAAACGTCCTTTGCTGATGCACTAAAGGGGAATGTGGCAGTAAAAGAGGCTGTAAAGGTGGTGGCACTGGAAAACATACAAACAGTTGACTATAAAGAGACAGTAATCGAAAAAATGAAAGACGTTGTGATGGAAAGGGCAAACCCACTCATCAGACAGGCACTTGATAAGGAGAAGACAGTGGTAATCTCAGGCATAAGTGAATCCCAGGAGCCAACATGGCAGGGGAGACTTGAAGAAAATAAAGCTAGGGTTGTAGACCTGATAAGAAAGCTTGGAGTAGTATGTGGTCCTGAGGATATTGTAAACATACACCAACTAGGTAAATATTCGAGGGAAGGAAAGCCGAGACCAACAAAAGTAACCTTTGAGAGAGGGGAGACATGTAGGGAAATATTGTTGAGAAAAAAAAGTCTAATAGACCTTCAAGA
>JAXCGZ010021113.1:62500-65000 GCA_037179515.1 Halocaridina rubra | reverse complement strand
ATATGCGCATTACCATATGTGAAAACATGAATCATTTTTACACCCGGTTCAAGCCCCGGTCGGGGTAAAAATGATTCATGTTTTCACATATGGTAATGTGCTTATTTGATTATTGTTGGTCCCGAATGAGATTGGGAGTTGAATTAAATGCGAAAATGAAACCACTAGTGAGGTTGAGGGAAACTGTAATATGAACATAGTGGCATTCAGATAGAATGCGTTCATTCCTAGTATTGCAGATATAAGATATAGGTCTGTTTCCCTTTTAAGACCTTCTGTTTTGTAGTTGGTAACGCATTGGCTTAGTAATTATATGTCCAAGGTTCAAGTCCCAGTCGAGGTAAAAATGATTCATATATATATATATATATATATATATATATATATATATATATATATATATATATATATATATATATATATATATATATATATCGAAAAATAGCTAATCTCGAAGTTTTTTGTCTTTCTTATTACAAGGGTCACATCTCACGGTTTGTAGCTAACCAGGTTCGTATGATACAAGAATTGTACATAATTGAAACCGGTTCCCTTATAGTTGAGATTACTTTCAGAGCTTCTGAAATGAAGGTCTATCGTTTCAGAAAAATATTCCAAGCATTAATGATTATAGAATTTAAAACACGATTTACCATGTGGTAGCTTGGCCCATGGTACCAGGCGCCCGTTGTGATGCTACAACTGAAGATATTTTGGACTTAATTAGGAATCGCCAGAGGAGTACGATGTTAAGTCTTCCTTCCATTTGTTTACACATTATCCATTCAAATCTGACATATCACAACTCATCTCTGTTTCTCTTTGTTCTTTATCTCATCGACCCGACATAAAAGTGGGAAAAGATGTAGACGAAGAAGAAGAATATTGTCTTTATTACTGTAACTATCCTTTCATCCTGTCATTATTATTTATTATTCTCTTATTTTTGCTTTATCCTTCTGCTACATTTTCTTGATGCCCAGGCCCGGTGAAGGCAATTTTCTTTGGGTGTTCCAGAGTCATTATCAAAAACTATATTGGGTACGAGTTACAGGGAGCTCTCAATGCAATTTGTATATAAGTGAAACAAGCTGCCTTTTATTCGGATGTGGCAACAGTCCCTCCGAAATCACATATTATATCCGCAATTTACGATTTTACATCTATTATTTACTGTATGATGATGATTGATCATTCGGTTTTACGTCTCGAACTCCCTTCTCATCATCAATCAGTCGCCGTGGCTCAAGCGGTAGCGTTCGCGACTCTGAGGCGTCAGGTCGAGGGTTCGCGCCCCGTCACGGTCTGAGGTTAGCAAGGGCATGCACTCAGGTAACGATTACATCTGCCAAAACAAGTCCTTCGCAAGAAGGCAGCCGTCCTAGCCCTTGGTAGAAAAGGGAATCCGTGACGTAAAACCGGAGCAAGAAACTATAATTAATACTACTTTTTGGGATCTTAATTTGGTTCGCATTGCACGATATCAGAACAGTTCCACTGAGTTAGCTTTCAGATTATTGGAAATAGATTATTACCTCCTTCCCTGATATTTCAATCCATTTGTCTCAAGAGTATAAAGCAAAGTATGTTTGGTACGATTTCTACAGGGTGTCCATAAAGTCTGGGTACTTAGGAAATTTCACTATGTAGACCTATTCAATCGCGTTCACCTGAATTTTGTAAAGCGCATCAAATTATGCATTGAAAATGATGGAAATCATATTGAAAATATTATTATTAACATTAGCTTTAAATAAAATTTTGTTTTAAAAGTATGTGTTAATCTCCTGTGTACCCAGACGAAGTCTGGGTACACAGGAGATTAACTCATACTTTTAAAACAAAACAATTTTATTTAAATCTAATGTTAATAAATAATATTTTCAATATGATTTCCATCATTTTCAATGCATAATTTGATGCGCTTTACAAAATTCAGGTGAACGCGATTGAATAGGTCTGCATAGTGAAATTTCCTATGTACCCAGACTTTGTGGACACCCTGTACAGTAGATCACATGACTTGGTACGAGTAATGAGTGAAGCCAACGTTTCAGTGAGATCGAAGGATATCGAAACTATGTATAAAAAAAAGAAAAAAATTCTTTTACTCAGGTTTGCTTTCAGTGTCCACGAGAAAACATTTAGGCAAGCTTTTACCATTGAGTGGCTCGTTTCCAACAAGTTAAAAGCAATTGAGGACCTTTTTTTATTTTTTTTTATTTTTTTTTTTGAGAGAGAGAAAAAAAACTTTGACTTGACTTTTCTCTCAGACTGTTTTCGACTTGTTTGAATGAGAAATTTCTTTCTTCTTTGTTTGGTTTGGTTTCGGTTTTACGTCACGAACTCCCTTTTCTACTAAGGGCAGGGACGGTTGCCTTCTTGCGAAGGACTTGTTTTTTGTTACATATTATAAATTCAAGATTTCACCTAAGTACTATGTATTAATAGTTTACTAAGGTGTACCTTCTATACAGAATTGATACTGGGTGGGTACTAT
>JAXCGZ010021113.1:55000-60000 GCA_037179515.1 Halocaridina rubra | reverse complement strand
TATTCTTCTAGCTTCGAGTGATGGCAAGTCTAATTCCCTCAGACTCTCCTCATAACTGAGATTGCTTATTGCTAGCACCAGTTTCGTTTCATGTCTTTGATTTTTTCCAGCTTATTTACATGCTCTTTTCAAGTGCGAATTTCACAGGGGGCAGAATATTCTAGTTTTGGCTTCACATAAATTACATAAACATTTCTGAACATTTCCTTGTCCATGTGTCTGAAGGCAGTCCTTACCATGCCTTTTATATGCATTTCCTGAGACATATTTCCCAATGTGGTAATTCCTAGATCTCTCTCACTCTCCATCTCTTGAAGTTCTGCACCTGCTACTGAGTAACCAAGCTTGGGCCTTCTTTCACTTGTACCCATGCTCATTTCCAGACCACTTATGAAGACTATTTAGGTCTTCCTGAAGTTTTCTACCAATGTTTTTACTTTCTTAAAAATCTTTGCATCATCTGCAAACATATTCAAGAATGAATTTGTAGACTGGTAGCCTAGGTCATTTACGTATGTAAGGAACAAATGTGGCCCTAAAACTGAGCCCTATAAAACCCAGCAACTAAACCGTCTTCACTCATACATTGTCTCACTCTACCCTCTGTTCTCTTCCTTCTAAGTAAATTAATATCCAATTCAAGACACTTCCACCTATTTTTACCATTATTTACAACTTCTTAATAAGTCTCCCATGTGACACCATATCAAATGACTATTGAAAATCTAAGAATATGCAATCCACCCAGCTCTCTCTTACCAGTAATATCTGTCTTACCTCAACATAATTTTCTCATAAGATTGTTACTGTTGATCTACCTTCTCTGAAGCCATTTTGTCTCACTGAAAAAAGTTGAAGGATTTCAAGTGCAGAGAGATGTGTTTTCTTAGCAGTTTTTAAGCATAATTTTGCAAACTATGCTGTTCAAGGAAACAGGTCTATAGTTTAGAGCTATATCTCTTCTTCCTTTTTTGAAGACAGATACCACGTTTGCTTGTATCCAGCATCTTGGAATATCCCCAGATTCCAGCAACTTTTCAAATATGACGCATAGTGCCACCAATATTGGTTTAGTGCACTTCTTAAGCACGTAAGGGAATATGTCATCAGGACCTGTAGCTTTAAGGTCTTATAACACCATCAGTGCTTTGCATACGTCAGTAGCTGAAAAGATGTTGTTCTTTAATACCGGCTCATGATCTCTTGTCTCTGCAATCTGAGGGGGTGGGGGTATTTTCTACTGTAAATACTGACTGAAATTCCTTGTTCAATTTTTCCGTCTCAGCGATGCTTCCATCTACCCTCTTTAACTTTTAAACTTCTTCACTGACCCTCAGTTTTCCTCTGATAAGAGTTTGGGAGCTTCTTTAGCCTTCCTGGTAATAAACTTTTCTTTAGCTCTCTCTGCCCCTCTTCATTTACTTAGCTAATCATTTCTTGCTCTCTTGTAAGTCTGGTAGGCAATTATGTTTTTTCTCCTACTCTTCCTATTCCAGCATTTGTCTCTCTACTACTTAGCTCTTTTACACTCATTGTTGAATCATTTCTCTATGACATGAATAAATCCTATTTTGGTGGATGATATGCAACAAGTAACTATATATCCATATTCCTCACCAAAGATTCCATACATCTCATGTACAGATTTGTTGTTAAATAAGGTCATGCAATCAATAACTGAAAAAAATAATAATTTTGTTGTAATCTGCTTACCGATAGTTTTTTCTCGTGTCCTTCTCAGTGCCTCTACTTTCAGGCAGAACATTGGACTGGGGGATTAGAGACACATATATACATCTTGGAGTTTGAGTATTGTAGAATATATAAAAAAAGTTTTAATTTAACCTTACACAGCTTTTCTTTAGCTTCTTACGAGTACAAATTTTAGTTAATTTAGTTAATCTTTTTTAGTAAATCATTTTCCTGGTAACACACACTCTAACTTTAACTTTGACTCTTGTAATAATAAAACCCACATGAAGAAAGCCTTGAATACGCAACAGAGGAAAACAATTGATGCCTTGAACAGCTGGTTTTGCTATTAATTATTCTTAACTAATAAACCGATCATGTCAAAAGAAGAAGATTAGTCAATTTTTAACCAATATATGTTATCACACTATTAAATTATTTACAAGTGAGCAATTAAAATCTAACTCAATTTAAACGTAAAATTTAATAAAAAGTGGAAAAGAGCAAGAATAAGACAACTATGAGGTACTTAACACCTCAACTCAATCAAATGCCGACAGGTCGTTTTTTTCTTTAACATTGTTTTTATTTTGACTTCTAAACTAATCATTGTGGGAATGATATATTTTTTCCAACAATGATACTTATCATAAAAGTCGTTATGACATATGGATATGTGTGTTGAAATGAAGCTAGTTGCCAGTACTGATAATACTACCTTCATTGCTGTTGCTGAGTCTCTGAATAGTGCTTGGTGCATGAATCTATATATTTGTATGTGTGTGTTCGTATATATATATATATATATATATATATATATATATATATATATATATATATATATATTCATAGACTGGATGTGAAAAAAATACATAATTGCATTTTGTGGGAGAGAGGTGAAGCAGGGATTGCTTTGTGTGGAGAACCGAGCTAAGGAAATGGTTCAACGGATAGAGCCAATTGGAAAGAGGCAAAACGGCAATAGAACCTCAGGAGAGAACTGCCGGGATAATGAGGTGATGACAATGTGCTCATTTAAACGCTTCAGTAACATCATGCCAATCAAGAGAGAGAGAGAGAGATAGATAGTTAGATAGATAGATAGATAGAGAGAGAGAGAGAGAGAGAGAGAGAGAGAGAGAGAGAGAGAGAGAGAGAGAGAGAGAGAGAGAGAGAGAGAGAGAGAGAGAGAGAGAGAAATGCTATTATGAAATGTTGAAAAGTCGAAGGCATGAAGACCCTCTGGATTTATGTACGAAAAGGATTACAAAATATAGAGCATTAATCTGTATAAAATAGTTGTATTGGAAGCTCGAAATAAGCTTTTAGATAATAAATCTATAGAAAAACGATATACATATACATATATATATATATATATATATATATATATATATATATATATATATATAATATATATATATATATATATATATATATATATATATATATATATATATATATATTTTATAAATATATAAGAAACTTTGTATGATCATAGTCGTTGATTTATATTCGATGTTGCAGTCGTGATATATTTTCCTTAAAAGCATCCGAGTATGTGATGTTATTATCCAAATCAGTGGCCTCATCACACTTTTTTAATGATGTATTCTTCGATGTTATCGAGTTGACAAAGGCCACATACATTACAAGGGAGCTACCTCCTCTTCCTTCTTACCTTAAGTTCAGCTTTATTAATATGGATATTTAAATGATGAAAGAACAACCGATGAAATAATATAACATGACAAAATAAGTGAATTCAATCTCTGAATGAAGTTGATTGAAAACAACTTTGAGAATGAAAAGGGAAATTCGATAGAGAGCAAAGTTTCATTTGGGGACTTCACTAAAGGACATCATCATCGAAGCTTTATCTGAAGTTGTAACTCCATAATTATGTTACGAAAGCTGAAACTTGGCTGTGTTTGAGTGGTGGAATGGAACATGAATTTTGGCTGGGAAAGTTCGAGTATTTTAGGAAATTTTGCAAATGCAGAGGTTGGCGTAATCTTCGGTAAAGGACTTGGTTATTTTGGAGAATAACACCTGTTCATAAAGTTTAAAATTATAGAATTATGTAAATCTTTTTTTATATGAATATTGGTTAATGGAGCCCGAATATTTTTGGAAAAGTGACTTTACAAAAAATTTTAAAATCAGAGAGTTGTATGAATCTTTTATACATGAATATTGGACTTTGGAACTTGTCCATTTAGGGAAAAATTTCATTAAAAAAAAAAAAATTGGTGATTGATATAAATTTCTGATCATAAATATTGGTAAGGTAGAGTTCCTAGATATTATGGTAGAAAATGGTCTTGGAGAAGTCGTAAAAGATAATCGATGTAATTTTTTTTACGAAATTTTGGCTTATGAAGTATTCTGTGAGGTTCCATTCACAGGATGCTTTGTGGGATGTTCCTTTTTAATATATGTTTTTCCAGGAACTGATCAGGTCATAGGTTGAGTCTGTTGTAGCAAATACTGGTAAAATAAGAGTCGTATTTAACTTGCCCTGTCTTGAAAATGACTTAGGCCTAAGCTAACCTAACCTATTCGTCTTTGTGTTAGATCTGTGGGTAACCAGAAACTAAGACACCTGTTTATTAGTTTGTCGTATGGCGTATCATAGATGCCTATAGCCTCACACGGCATTTCATAGATGCCTATAGCCGCCAGATGGCAGAGAGCGCACTCGATACCCACCGCCACTAGGACTGGCAACAGAGCCCGTGTTAGCTAGGAGTCAGCACTTGCCAGGGGCAGGAGTCACGTCCACAGTTAGCAATCTCCCCCTGAGGGGGCGGGAATAGTGACTGACAAGAACTATCAGGAATGGGAGCTCTGGGGTGGTAAATAAGTCTATTCTCTAATAAATAACTTTAAAGAAAATGCTTATCTCTCCATTACTGACCTCGCCACCTATACTACATGGATAGTGCAATTAAAACGCCATCCGACTAGTTATGAGTGCATGTTACTGATGCATTAATGTCAACTTTCGGTAGTTCAGTAGATATAACGCCTGGTTCCCATTTGCAGGCTTCCGAGTTCAACTCCCCAGGGTGTCTTGTACAGCTTATCTGCACCAGAGCCACATGGGAAATTGGTGTGAATAGCGTTGGCCAGCTAATGGTAGAAATCCTCTACACAGTGGTTACAATGGTAGTGTCTTTGCGAGTTCAGATTCCGATAAGAGCAAAAAGTACCTTTCTGAACTGTCATATAGAAACAGATTCACACATAAAGATAATGATTAATTTAATCATTTGTGTAAGTATATACTTGAGAAATCGAATACA
>JAXCGZ010021113.1:35000-40000 GCA_037179515.1 Halocaridina rubra | reverse complement strand
CATTCTTATCAAATGTAAGGGTAGCCTTCAGGCACATGGACAAGGAAATGTTCAGAAATATTTATGTAACCTATGTGAGGCCAAAACTCGAATATGCAGCCCCCTTTTGGAATCCGCACTTGAAAAAGCACATAGCTAAGCTTGAAAAAGTTCAAAGACATGCCACGAAACTGGTGCCAGAAATACGCAATCTCAGTTATGATGAGAGGCTGAGGGAATTAGACTTACCATCACTCGAAGCTAGAAGAGTGAGGGGGGATATGGTGACAGTCTTTAAATTCCTTCATGGTTATGATAGAGTGGATAGGGATCGATATTTTGATATGGCAGGCTCTAGAACTAGAGGTCATAGTTTGAAGCTTCGTAAGAAAACTTCTTTGCAGGATGTAAGAAAATACTTTTTCAGTGTAAGAGTAGTTGATAATTGGAATTGGCTAAGCGAGGAGGTAGTTAATGCTATCTCAATCCATAGTTTTAAGGACAGGTATGATAAGTATCACTAAGTATAAAATGGAACCGATGAGGAGACGGGAAGATACGAGCTTTGGGCTCTTTCCCGTAAACACGATTAGGTAATCACAATTAGGTAATCACACACACACACACACACACACACACACACACACACACACACACACACACACACACACACACACACACACACACATATATATATATATATATATATATATATATATATATATATATATATATATATATATATATATATATATATATATATATATATATATATATATATATATATATATTTTATATATATATTTATATATATATATATATATATATATATATATATATATATATATATATATATATATATATATATATATATATATATATATATATATATATATTCATATATATATTTATATATATATATATATATATATATATATATATATATATATATTATATATATATATATATATATATATATATATATATATATATATATATATATATATATATATATATATATATATAATATATATATATATATATATATATATATATATATATATATATATATATATACATATATATATATATATATATATATATATATATATATATATACATATATATATATATATATATATATATGAATAGAAGGAAGGGAATCTCCTGATATTTAGTACCCATAAAAGGCATCGGAGAAAACTGCTAAATATATGCAGGTCTTGAAGAAAGACTAAGCATCGAATATCCCAATTGAAGAGTAACATTCCTCTCATCCAGAATTGATTCTTTGACACAATTTTCTTGAAGACTTGGAGTTCGAGCTTTCGAAGACTTCAAGCCTCCATCGTCGGGAAAGAGAAAAAGCAATGGTAAATGAAACCCTATTGGAAAAATACGATGGTTGGGAAGCTCCGCTTCCACGGGGACAAAGTATCTTTTTCCAAGATATATATATATATATATATATATATATATATATATATATATATATATATATATATATATATATATATATATATATATATATATATGAATGTTAATAAGTTTGTATTTATTTATATATGCATGTATGGTTTTATATATACATATATATTTTCAACATGTTAAGTGTAAATTTAATTCCGGGTATGCTCTTCCAACATTGCACCATTTATCTCTACACATCTCATGGTGTGCTCACTATATTTACTGGTTTGACAGGATCTGTGTGTCACATGAAGTGTTCCTCTTTCTTCTTTTTTTTTTTCGATATCATCTTTGGGTCTCTTGGTGATATAATGTCGAGAGTAAGTAAAGTTTTAATTAATGTGTCATATATGTGATAATTCATTATTAGCAAAGTTATAAATACTTTGAGAAAATCAAGGAGCAATGTACAAGGAGGTTCCGAGGCAGGCAGGGATGGCTAAGGAGATAAATTAATTAATCTATGAAAACTAGACAGAGATTAGAAAGTTTAGGATTGCTAAGGGAATAGTAAAAATCTAGTAAAAATACTGGAAACTATTGGATAGTTCTGGAAAACTAACGAAAAAGGTGAAAGAATAAGGACGCTTTCACACCAGAGTGGCACGTCGCACGTGGCATGCCACGTGGCACGGCACTTGAAACCGAACTTCCTGAAATATATGAATCCTTTCACGCAGAAGTGGCATAACACGTCCCATGTGCCACGTACGTGAAAAGTTTCATATATTTCCGGATGTTCGTTTGCAAATGGCTTGCCACGTGACATGCCACGTGCGACGTGCCACTTTGGTGTGAAAGCGCCTAATATTTTAGGATAAAATGCAGGTCAACGAAAAAAAATGGATATTAGGAAGAGAAAATAGAGATAATGGGATATATAGGCAGACAAAAGAAATCTAGGAAGAGAAGGAATGGAGAGTAGTATGATAATCAGGAGGCATAAGGAAATAATGAATATATAAGGAAGTGTTGAAAAGGATTATTTAAATAGAAGAGTTAACGAACAGAAAGAGAAATATGAAAAGCAGAAATTATACTAATGGGAAAATTCAGGTACATTAAAGGAAAATTCAGGATCAAGAAAGAATATGTTCTGTTCCGGTTTTACGTCACGGACTCCTTTTTCAACCAAGGGTTAGGACGGTTGCCTTCTTACGAAGGACTTGTTTTGGCAGATGTCATCGTTACTCTGAGTGTATGCGCTTACTAACCTCAGTCCGTGACGGGGCGCGAACCCTCGACCTGCCGCCTCAGTCGCAGACGCTACCATTTTGCCACGGAGACTACTATGATCAAGAAAGAATATATAAAGTAATATTGGAAAATCTTCGGAAATTGAAAAAGAAGTTGAAATTTAGAGTGAAAAGGGAAGGGATGTATAGTAATATTCAAGAACAGCAAAGACGAGCCAAAAATTTAGGAATAGTATAAAGAAATTTTAAGAATAGCCAGGAATATTTAAGAAAAAAAGATGAAAATCTAAGAAGAAAAGGAAGTGGTTGTATTGTAAAATTTAGAAAGGGCAAACTTAAGCAGATATACATAGGAAAATTGGTAACAGAAGTTTTGATGTAATGAAAAAAATACAAATTAAATATTAAAATGTAGAGAAAAGGTGATTATGGATGTCTAGGAAAACATGTTGACTAGAGGAGAGCATGTTGACTAGAGAATGATCAAGGTTGATAAAGTTTGTGCATCCCACTCACAAAGACTTTGGAGAAAAGCCTTATTAGATTTTGTATGTAATTGCCAGTTCTTTGAGAGGAGTAGCCGAGTCTCGTAACTTATCAGCGTCGTTGGCCTGTTAAAATTCATGTCTGGTACGTGTATCGTATCTAATCTATATTGTGATCTCTTTAGGCTTTCGTATGACGCAGCACGTGTTTGCTGGGTCCCGTGGCTTGGATGTGTCATAAATATATCTTTAGGCTTTTATTTAACTTAACATTGTGAATTTTTGATGAGTTTCGTATATTACTGAAACCTGATTTCTCAGGTTTTTACCTGACTCAGGAAATCTTTACTGAATTTCCCTTTGCCATCTATATCTTACGTCTCATTCAGCTTGAACGTGACTCAGAAAATCTTTTTTCAGTCTTTATTTTCATCTGTGTAGACTTCTTTAGACTTCTCCTAACCCAGGCTGTGTTTGCTGAGTCACATATACGTAAATTTAATCTAACTAGTATCTGGCCTGAGTAAGCAAAAAATATCAAAAACTGAGACTCCTGAAAATAATTAGACTATGAATATGACACCTGGATTGGCTAATTAAACAAATGGCTCTCAAATACCATCGCAACCCAGCTTTGCATCCATTGCTAGATCCATAAAGAAGTAGCCATTTCTAGCCACTCTGAATTTTATACCAAGAGGACGGCAAAGATGTAGAGAGCCATAGAAAGTATTGTCATCATTAATTTGATTTTCAGTGTTTATTTCACAATTTCAAGAACAGCACCAAACACCAAGAGAAAATTTATATATACTTCTTCCTCCTCTTATTGAATGTATTGCTGGATTTAGGAAATCGTCACCTCTGTGACAAAGGCGGCTTCTTAGTGTTGAGCTGTTCTTGCGAATCTCAACAGAGCCGGTAAATGGAGTTGTGGCCAAGTTTTTAGATTATTTTTTGTTAGTTGATTTTACAAACATACAACTTTATACCATATGTACGAGCATATATATATATATATATATATATATATATATATATATATATATATATATATATATATATATATATATATATATATATATATATACCATATTCTACCACTTGACATGGACTCAAACCTAATATATATCATTATTGTGCCAAGGCGCTACCAACTACACCACAGAAGATCTAAGAAAGAAGCCAACCTTTCAGCTAACTGCTCTACTAGAAATGTACATGTTCTTTTTGAATGCCTTTTTATTCATATTGCAACTTCTCCCAACTCGTAGCTTCGTTTTCGCATTTAATTCAAATCCCAATCTTAATAGGCGTCAATAATAATCAAATAAGCACATTAACATATGTGAAAACATGAATCATAGTTTACCCCTTGACCGGGACTCGAACCTAAAACTCTTATGACGCATATGAACAAAAAGGCATTCAGAAAGAATGCTTCATTCTTAGTATAGCAGTTAGCTGTAAGGTTGGCTTCTTTCTTAAACCTTCAGTGGTGTAGTTGGTAGCGCCTTGGCACAGTAATTATGTGTCTTAGGTTCGAGTCCCGGTCAAGGGGTAAAATATAATTCATGTTTTCACATGTGTTAATATATATATATATATATATATATATATATATATATATATATATATATATATATATATATATATATATATATATGAGTACATAAAAAAAAACATTGGAAGATCTTTTCCATTACTAGTATATTTACTCATCTTCAGAAGTGACCTCTGAAAATGAGTATATTACACTCAGAAATTTAAGGTAGCGTCTCTTGTCATTTTACTTTGCAGTCCATTTCATCATATTTACGAGATATACGGCACTGTTGTGAAATGGAACCCTATATATAATCTGTTCCTT
>JAXCGZ010021113.1:27500-30000 GCA_037179515.1 Halocaridina rubra | reverse complement strand
GAAACAAAAGCATGGAAACGATTTCAAGAAGCAGTGACCCTATATAAGTGATCCTAAAAACTACTGTAAGTGCATCAAGTAACATAGGCCCTCTATCATGGGGGGGGGGAAGCATGGGAACGGTGTCAAAGAGCTTTAACCTTACATGAGTAGAGGAAAATACTATATAAACGTCTTCAGGCAATAATGGCCCTTTGTGAATGAAAAAAAAATGCAGAGACGATTTCAAAAAACTGTGACCATATATGAGTGATGAAAGCAGCATGGAATCCGTTTCATTAAATACTGACCCTGCAAGAGTGATGGAAGGAGATTGTGAAGGGAATCGGCCTCACTTACCCTCGTGATATCCGGGTCGTACTTGGTTATTGTAGTTCTTGAGAAGGTTTTCCAATATGGCCGATATGTTATGAGACAAATGACCCAAGTCACTGCTGCTGCTTCCGCGGCTGTTTCGACTGAGAATTCGTGGCTGCTGAGCATCAGGTAACTGAAAAAAGTAATAGAGAGGGATAAGAAGTATATACTAGTGTGTGTGTGTGTGTGTGTGAGTATATATATATATATATATATATATATATATATATATATATATATATATATATATATAAGCACATTACATATGTGAAAACATGAATCATTTTTTACCCCGACCGGGACTCGAACCTAGGACTTATGATTACTAAGTCAAGGCGCTACCACTACACCACAGAAGGTTAAAAGGAACCCAACCTTATAGCTTATATCTGCTATACTTAGGAATGAACGCATTCTAACTGAATGCCACTATGTTCATATTACAGATTCCCCAACCTCACTCGTGGCTTCATTTTAGCATTTAATTCAATTCCCAATCTCATTCGGGCCATGAAATTATCAAATAAGCACATTACATATGTGAAAACATGAATCATTTTTTACCCCGACCGGGACTCGAACCTAGGACTTATGATTACTAAGTCAAGGCGCTACCACTACACCACAGAAGGTTAAAAGGAACCCAACCTTATAGCTTATATCTGCTATACTTAGGAATGAACGCATTCTAACTGAATGCCACTATGTTCATATTACAGATTCCCCAACCTCACTCGTGGCTTCATTTTAGCATTTAATTCAATTCCCAATCTCATTCGGGCCATGAAATTATCAAATAAGCACATTACATATGTGAAAACATGATTCATGTTTTCACATATGTAATGTGCTTATTTGATAATTTCATGGCCCGAATGAGATTGGGAATTGAATTAAATGCTAAAATGAAGCCACGAGTGAGGTTGGGGAATCTGTAATATGAACATAGTGGCATTCAGTTAGAATGCGTTCATTCCTAAGTATAGCAGATATAAGCTATAAGGTTGGGTTCCTTTTAACCTTCTGTGGTGTAGTGGTAGCGCCTTGACTTAGTAATCATAAGTCCTAGGTTCGAGTCCCGGTCGGGGTAAAAAAAAAAAAATGATTCATATATATATATATATATATATATATATATATATATATATATATATATATATATATATATATATGAATTATTTTTACCCCGACCGGGACTTGAACCTAGGACTTATAATTACCAAGCCAAGGCACTACCAACTACACCACAGAAGGTCTAAAAGGGAAATAGACCTTACAGCCTGTATCTGCTACACTAGGAATGAACGCATTCTATCTGAATGCCACTATGTTCATATTACAGTTTCCCCAACCTCACTCCCAATCTCATTCGGGACCAAAAATAATCAAATAAGCACATTACCATATGTGAAAACATGAATCATTTTTACCCCAACCGGGACTTGGACCTAGGATTTATAATTACTAAGCCAAGGCACTACCAAGTACACCACAGAATATTTATAAAGTCTATAAATATCATGCAAACATGAAAACGTGACACAAATGTACAGAGGTCCGTTACAAAGGAATAATGAAGCGACGGTGTGCTGGGTCTTTCAAATTAGGCCATCCGCAGATGGCCTAATATACAGTCTGAAAGATATCATCACTCCGTTTCTTCCTTATTCCTTCGTAGCAACCCCCCCCCCTCTCTCTCTCTCTCTCTCTCTCTCTCTCTCTCTCTCTCTCTCTATCTATCTATCTATCTATCTATCTATCTATATATCTATATATATATATATATATATATATATATATATATATATATATATATATATATATATATATATATATATATATATATATATATATTTATATATATGGTTCGGTCATGTGAAGAGGAGAGAAGAAGACTACGTGGGTGTGAGAGTGATGGAGATGAACGTGGAGGGCAGACGTAGACGAGGAAGACCTAAACTACGGTGGAAGGACCGACTGAAGGAGGATCTCAGAGAGAGACAGCTGGAGGAGGAGCAAGTGATGGACCGGAACCAGTGGAGACGACTAGTGAAGAGATGCGACCCCATATGAAAATGGGAACGCAAATAGAGGAAGAAGAAGATATATATATATATATATATATATATATATATATATATAT
>JAXCGZ010021113.1:15000-20000 GCA_037179515.1 Halocaridina rubra | reverse complement strand
AATGCAAGATATATATATATATATATATATATATATATATATATATATATATATATATATATATATTATATATATATATATATATATATATATATATATATATATATATGAGAACAGTCTGACAACAGTGAAGTGTGCAGCAGAATTGACGGATTGCATCAAGAATTGAGCCTGAGCCTTCTCTTGTGTGCAGTCGTAATGGACAGGTTGACGGACGATATCAGACAGGAATCACCTTGGACTATGATCTCTGTGAATGACACTGTGATATGTAGCAAGAGTTGGGCACAGATTGAGGCAATCTTGGAGGGGTGGCAAAGGCGGATGAGTTAAATATTCGGGGTTGACTGTTCAAAGGAATTGAGTGCGTAGAAGAAAGATGGAGAAGAGAGTGCAGGCTGGATAGAGTGGATGGAGAAGAGTGACAGGAGTTATATGTGAAAAAAGAGCACCTGCAAGAGGGAAAGGTAAAGTTTACAAGACGATAGGAAGAGCCACTGTGTTGTGTGAATCAGACATAGTCTCTCTCACAAAAAGCCAGGAGGCTGAGCTGGAGGTGGCAGAGATGAAAATGCTGCATTTTCTCTGGGTGTGAAGAGGATGGACTGAAAGAAGGACTGAGTATAATATAAGGACAGCACAGGTAGAAAGATTTGGGGACATGGTGAAAGAGGCAAGACTGAGATGGTTTGGGCTTCTTCTAAGGAGGGATGAGGCGTATGTTGGGAGAAGGCTGATGAGGATTTAGTTTCCAGGCAAAAGAGGGAGAGGTTGGCCAAGAGGGAATTTATGGATGTGCTGAGGGAGAACGTGAGGTTGTCTGGAGTAACTAAGGAGGACTCAGGAGATAGGGTGATGTGGAGATGATTGATTTGCTGTGGCGACCCCTGGCAGGATAAGCTGAAATATTATATATATATATATATATATATATATATATATATATATATATATATATATATATATATATATATATATATATATATATATATATATATATATATATTATATATATATAAAGAGAGAGAGAGAGAGAGAGAGAGAGAGAGAGAGAGAGAGAGAGAGAGAGAGAGAGAGAGAGAGAGAGAGGAGACTTCGTTGACTTTCCGCCTCTCAAATTTCCTACAACTTTACGGCTATAGTTTTCCATTCATCTCTAGACTAGCATCCTTTAGGTGTCATCTTAGTAGGTCTGTGTCTTCGGACTCTTATGGTACCTGAGGAGCCCAACTGATGCTGTCATGTACTCTTCTCCTTGCCAATCCTAATGTTTCTTGGCTTTGAAAACATGTGGTTCGGTCACGCGGATACAACCACGACGTCTGACCCACGAAGATAAGGTAGTATGGCCTGTAGATCTTACAAGAGTTAAGGGCCAGCCTGATTTGAAAGCCCTCATCAAAGAGCTCAGAGTGCTCCTTTAAAAATCAAAATTTCACTAATATATAAAACAGAGCCATAGACATAGTCACTCTTAGTCCCAGAATAACCGTACCCCCCTCGCAGTTTTGGGTTTGCCATGTTTTCTACCATTCATAGCTTTGATCTAAGTAATAAATCGCCTGTCACATCATCACTTCCTTCCAACGTTATCGCCACCTCCTCTGGTAAGCACGGTACTTCCAGAGGTTCCTCAGGCCTCTCTGGGATATTTTCTGAAGCATCAGATGTCCCCAATGAACCGAACATTTTCTTGTTACCTGCACTAGTACTACTACTTCTGCTACTACTGCCACTATACTCAGAACTCGCAGAAGTTTGTGTATTACTAACTAAACATTGAGCCTAATGAAATATATCTCCATTACCTAACGAATTTGAGAATGCTGCTCTCTTAACATTGCTCTTGTGTCTTGTTCCATGCTGATTTTTTTTTATTTACCTAAATTATCACTCATGTATCTTAAATCAAAAATTTATTTAAAATAAGAATTGATTAATTTTCTTTTGGAACTCGTCTAGCGTCGAAGTCATCAACATAAAATTCATCAAGTTTTACACACATAGGTTTGTCTTTGCTGCCACCATTTTGTCCCGGTCTTCCCTGGAACCTTAATACTATGAAATCAGTTCAAGATTGGGTGACATAAAGGCAGCGACGCAGGGGGTATCTTAATTACTAGGATCAAGGGTGTGACATTGAAACAATAGGGTAGGCAAACAACTGTATTGTCATAAGGTCAAGTTGAGACTGAAATTAGCTCTGCCTGTAACCCTATTTTATGTATTATTGCTGGAGTTCAAACTTATTTTGGCGGAGGCACTTTTGCTTTTTGGCTGAGATTTTCGAATTAGGCCTGCCCTTTGCTTTCTCGGTGGCTATAGCCCACATACCTTATCATGGCTCAGACCACGCAGTTGTTCTTATGTGGCTGATCCACATGCTTTCCCAGACAAGAGACAGATCAGTATCAATGGAGAGAGTTAGTGTCAGGAATGGCATCTGACCTTTAAACTTTGAACCCAAATTCAACACTAGTCTCCAAGTGGGTAGTACAACAGCGACCCAATGTGAACATGTGGATGCTGCCAGTAAATAAAACAAGATCTTTGATACTTACTGGTCTCATTAATCAAATTCCAAGAGCTCAGTTGCTAACAGTGTATGGGGCTTACCCAGGAGCTGAGGAGCGCGAACCCCCAAGATGTCAAATTTCTCGTCACTAGAATCACTTGGGAATATGAAGGAGATGTAATGGCTACCACCGTGATCTCATCAGTCTGAGCGTAATATTAGATGTGTTGTGTATAAATGATTTAGCATCCTTAAAATACCCTGCCCCGCAGCTCTCATTCAATATGATGAGAAAAAATATGTAAAATAGAAACCTCACCTTTTGTGCAGCCATAGGGTGATCATTTTGATAGCCCGTTCCATTGATGGGGTTTTCCAAGGGAGATATCTTGCCATGTCTCAGTATATTATGAAGGTACGTATGTACAGATTTAGATTTAAGTATGTGTTTACTGCTGTGAGTGTGTGCCGGTGATCCGTGGTGTATGGGAGTTGAACCATCGTAATACATTGGCAAGTGAGCCATTGGTATGTGTGATTCTTGCAGTGGCAAAGATGGATGAGGGCTAATAGGAGTCTGGATTGGAGTGCTGCCCATTTGTTTATCCAAATTTATTCTGGTCGTGCGGGTATTCATAGGGGGTACGAAATTGTCTGTGGGTAAATAAGTGTTTATCGAAGTAGGGTTGGAGTAATAAGTTTTTATTTGTGTTGGTGAGCTATGTGGCCGTTGAGGTTGAGTAGTTACTGGTGGCTGTGATGATTTTCCTGTTTCCATAGACCAAACACCTAAGCTGGAAATATAGAAAACTTAAGATTAGACTGAATAAATATCAAACGACGAAAAAGATATATTGTTCACTGTTTTATATCTTCCATTTTCTAGGTCATAGTTAAAGAGCCTAAGTTTTCTTATTTGTTTTCTGGGCAAGTGGAATGCAAAAAGGGTTTTTAGAGTTGATAAATTGCAGCACAATGAATACTAATTTAAGGTGGCTCTCGGTTTAAAACTAAAAACAGCGGTGCCTCTTTATGACACTACTAATAGTGCTCATGGAAGATTTAATATACCAAAGCTGTAAAAAAAAATTTAGTTTTAGAATTGTTTACGACAGTAATTTACTTTTACACAAATTTTATACATGCACAGGAGTTCATTAAATTAAAAGGAAAATCTCTATCTTTCCAGGAATTCTCGACACCAGTCTTACTTCAAATTGTGTAACTTCTGTTCTGGAACATTATATCTTTCTCGTACAAGCCCAAAAAAAATTGCATCGAGTTTAATTAACGATAATATTGCATCAATTAGCCGGAGTAATAGGGAATCTTCAGTGTGAATATAATTCTGGCTTCCTTGTGCATGTGCTGGTTTTCAGGTAAAACAATTAGAAAAAATTTTGATTATTAATTTTCGGTTACCATATTTTGCGTTTGATGTTAATGAACTGGTTATTTGTTCATTTATTTAGGTAATTAGTAATTTTTTCTTTTGCAATAGTGTTTGTATGCTTTAAGAGACAGTTATGCCAGACTTATAGTGGAGGTTTCATTAATATAATTTAAACTAGTACTTAGCCTTTGATATCTCTCTCTCCTCTCTCTCTCTCTCTCTCTCTCTCTCTCTCTCTCTCTCTCTCTCTCTCTCTCTCTCTCTCCTCTCTCTCTCTCTCTCTCTCTCTCTCTCTCTCTCTCTCTCTCTCTCTCTCTCTCTCTCTTACACACATCAGCAGGTGAAATACTGTGTTCGAAATCGGAAAAACCCGATTTGATTATCAAGACTGACTGGCTAAGCACAATTTCTATAAAACTTGTTTTCTGCTAGGATAAACAAAGTATTTATATAAAAGATGGTATTTTGCTATTTCCTTCCACAAAAGATGTGGATAACACCGAACATATATTCTCTCTCTCTCTCTCTCTCTCTCTCTCTCTCTCTCTCTCTCTCTCTCTCTCTCTCTCTCTCTCTCTCTCTCTCTCTCTCTCTCTCTCTCTCTCTCTCTCTCTCTCTTTCACACACACACAGGATGTAAGGAAATACTTTTTCAGTGTAAGAGTAGTTGATAATTGGAATTGGCTAAGCGAGGAGGTAGTTAATGCTATCTCAATCCATAGGTTTAAGGACAGGTATGATAAGTATCACTAAGTATAAAATGGAACCGATGAGGAGACGGGAAGATACGAGCTTTGGGCTCTTTCCCGTAAACACAATTAGGTAAGTACAATTAGGTAAGTACACAAATGCTGGAAAAGGTATAGGAGGAGAATAAGCATAAATGCCTGGCAAACCTACAAAAGAGCAAGAAATGATTACCTAAGTAAAAGAAGAGAGGTAGAGAATGAAAGGGATATCACCAAGAAAGCTAAAGAAAATCCCAATCTTTTCCACAGCTTATTCAAAGGAAAACTGAAGGTCTAAAGCTAAAGAGAGCAGGTGGAAGCATCACTGAGACGGATAGAGAGATCTGAGAAGAACTGAACGAGT
>JAXCGZ010021113.1:0-10000 GCA_037179515.1 Halocaridina rubra | reverse complement strand
TATACATTAGCATTAGTACAAGCTGTTTACTGGGGAGATTACTGCTGTGGCTGGGCACCACAGTTGGGGGTTGGGGCCTGTGCCGGCTGGCGACCGCCCTATGGGTCCTCCATGACCCGTTCCACAAACATACAAAAACAAGCATTAGCATTTTAAAGCAGAACAGTTTTAAGCAGAGTTGCCACCATTCTTTTGTTACAGTTGTTGCCAAAGCTGACCTAGTTTTAATATGAAGTTAAGTTGCAAAGAAATATTGTAATAATAATAATAATAATAATAATAATAATAATAATAATAATAATAATAATAATAATAATAATAATAATAATAATAATAATAATAATAATATATAACTGATCTTATAAAATATTGTATGAAAACCACATCATTGTCTTCTTCTTCTTCTTCCGTAACGTCTTTCGTTATAATGGATTGGATGCGATCATATCCAACTCGAACTTTCTCCAACATTCAACTCCATATGTCAAATGTAATAATTGTCGAACATGGCCCAAGTTATCGCGACGGTTCCCGTCAGTTTCAATTCCTTGACTAATGTGATTTTTTTTCTTAATGGAGCTTTTATTTATGGATTTTGGAAAAGTTTAGTTTATTTTTGTATGTTCTTTTGTTTATTTTAACTTTCCTTGTTGACAAATGTAAATCTTCATTTTCTTTAACTCTATCATTATTATTATTATTATTATTACTATTATTATTATTATTATTATTATTATTATTATTATTATTATTATTATTATTATTATTATTATTATTATTATTATTATTATTATTATTATTATTATTATTGGTGATGGAGGAAAAGTATTTTCATTCTTGTACCCCCTACATATCTTGAGAGGTGAATGAAAGGGATATTCCATGTTGTGTATATTTTGAGGAATTTTCCGTGGTATTCCTTTTATGGCGTAGGAGGCGCCGAAGAGGATAAGTGTAAGGAAGAGTACAAGCTGATAAACTCTCACTCCTTTCTTTATCTTTCCTGCTGGTGAGGAATCCTTGACAGAAGGGAGAATGGACTTGGTGCGATGACTTCTTTTTTGCTGCTGTTGGCTTGAAGGTGGTATGGCTATCCTTTTGGCTTTTGCAAGCTATGGTAATAAGTGCGTGTAGACACACACACACACACACACACACACACACACACACACACAAACACACACACACACACACAGTAGAAAATACCCCACCCCCTCAGATTGCAGTGATAGAAGCTCAAGGGCCGGTATTAGAGAACATCAACCTTACAGCCACAGAGGTATGCAAAGCGCTGATGGATTTAGATGTTCATAAAGCTACAGATCCTGATGACATATCCCCCCATGTGCTTAAAAAATGCGCAAACACAATATCAGTGGCACTAAGTCTCATATTTAAGGAGTCACTGGAGTCGGGGGAGATTCCAAGATGCTGGAAACAAGCAAATGTGATACCTATCTTCAAAAAGGAAAGGAGGGATACGGCTCTGAACTATAGACCAGTTTCCTTGACCAGCATAGTTTGCAAAGTTATGGAGAAACTACTAAGGAAACATATCTCTCTTCACTTGGAATCCTTCAACTTTTTGTCAGTGAGGCAACATGGCTTCAGAGAAGGTAGATCAACAGTAACAAACTTACTAGAATTTTATGATGAGGTAAGCCAAATCTTACAGGAAAGAGGGGGCTGGGCAGATTGCATATTCCTAGACTTCCAGAAAGCGTTTGACACTGTTCCACATGGGAGACTTATTAGGAAGCTGCACTCAATGGCTAGAATAGGTGGAAATGTTTTGGAATGGATAAAAACTTACTTAGAAGGAAGGGAACAGAGGGTTAGAGTAAGACACTCAGTGTCTGAATGGAGAAGAGTTAGTAGTGGAGTTCCACAGGGTTCAGTTTTGGGGCCACTTTTGTTCCTTGTATATGTAAATGACCTACCAGAGTCTGTAAATTCATTCATGAATATGTTTGCAGATGATGCAAAGATTGTGAAGAAAGTAAAAAACGAGAACAATGGTAGAGAACTTCAGGAGGATCTAAATAATCTGCATGAGTGGTCAGAAAAGTGGCTAATGAAATTCAATACCTCAAAATGCAAGGTAATGAGAATGGGTACAAGTGCAAGAAGGCCCAAGCTTGACTACTCGGTGGTTGGAGTACAGCTTCAAGAGACAGAAAATGAGAGAGATCTAGGAGTAAACATACTGGCAGATTTGTCTCCAGAAATACATATAAATGGCGTAGTAAGGGCAGCATATGCATTCTTATCAAATGTAAGGGTAGCCTTCAGGCACATGGACAAGGAAATGTTCAGAAATATTTATGTAACCTATGTGAGGCCAAAACTCGAATATGCAGCCCCCTTTTGGAATCCGCACTTGAAAAAGCACATAGCTAAGCTTGAAAAAGTTCAAAGACATGCCACGAAACTGGTGCCAGAAATACGCAATCTCAGTTATGATGAGAGGCTGAGGGAATTAGACTTGCCATCACTCGAAGCTAGAAGAGTAAGGGGGGATATGGTGACAGTCTTTAAATTCCTTCATGGTTATGATAGAGTGGATAGGGATCGATATTTCGATATGGCTGGCTCTAGAACTAGAGGTCATAGTTTGAAGCTTCGTAAGAAAACTTCTTTGCAGGATGTAAGGAAATACTTTTTCAGTGTAAGAGTAGTTGATAATTGGAATTGGCTAAGCGAGGAGGTAGTTAACGCTATCTCAATTCACAGTTTTAAGGACAGGTACGATAAGTATCACTAAGTCTAAAATGGAACCGATGAGGAAACGGGAAGATACGAGCTTTGGGCTCTTTCCCGTAAACACAATTAGGTAATCACAATTAGGTAATCACACGCTAAGCTTGAAAAAGTTCAAAGACATGCCACGAAACTGGTACCAGAAATACGCAATCTCAGTTATGATGAGAGGCTGAGGGAATTAGACTTACCATCACTCGAAGCTAGAAGAGTGAGGGGGGGATATGGTGACAGTCTTTAAATTCCTTCATGGTTATGATAGAGTGGATAGGGATCGATATTTTGATATGGCTGGCTCTAGAACTAGAGGTCATAGTTTGAAGCTTCGTAAGAAAACTTCTTTGCAGGATGTAAGGAAATACTTTTTCAGTGTAAGAGTAGTTGATAATTGGAATTGGCTAAGCGAGGAGGTAGTTAATGCTATCTCAATCCATAGTTTTAAGGACAGGTATGATAAGTATCACTAAGTATAAAATGGAACCGATGAGGAGACGGGAAGATACGAGCTTTGGGCTCTTTCCCGTAAACACAATTAGGTAATCACACGCTAAGCTTGAAAAAGTTCAAAGACATGCCACGAAACTGGTACCAGAAATACGCAATCTCAGTTATGATGAGAGGCTGAGGGAATTAGACTTACCATCACTCGAAGCTAGAAGAGTGAGGGGGGATATGGTGACAGTCTTTAAATTCCTTCATGGTTATGATAGAGTGGATAGGGATCGATATTTTGATATGGCTGGCTCTAGAACTAGAGGTCATAGTTTGAAGCTTCGTAAGAAAACTTCTTTGCAGGATGTAAGGAAATACTTTTTCAGTGTAAGAGTAGTTGATAATTGGAATTGGCTAAGCGAGGAGGTAGTTAATGCTATCTCAATCCATAGTTTTAAGGACAGGTATGATAAGTATCACTAAGTATAAAATGGAACCGATGAGGAGACGGGAAGATACGAGCTTTGGGCTCTTTCCCGTAAACACAATTAGGTAATCACAATTAGGTAATCACACACACACATGACCTACCAGAGTCTGTAAATTCATTCATGAATATGTTTGCAGATGATGCAAAGATTGTGAAGAAAGTAAAAAACGAGAACAATGGTAGAGAACTTCAGGAGGATCTAAATAATCTGCATGAGTGGTCAGAAAAGTGGCTAATGAAATTCAATACTTCAAAATGTAAGGTAATGAGAATGGGTACAAGTGCAAGAAGGCCCAAGCTTGACTACTCGGTGGCTGGAGTACAACTTCAAGAGACAGAAAATGAGAGAGATCTAGGAGTAAACATACTGGCAGATTTGTCTCCAGAAATACATATAAATGGCATAGTAAGGGCAGCATATGCATTCTTATCAAATGTAAGGGTAGCCTTCAGGCACATGGACAAGGAAATGTTCAGAAATATTTATGTAACCTATGTGAGGCCAAAACTCGAATATGCAGCCCCCTTTTGGAATCCGCACTTGAAAAAGCACATAGCTAAGCTTGAAAAAGTTCAAAGACATGCCACGAAACTGATGCCAGAAATACGCAATCTCAGTTATGATGAGAGGCTGAGGGAATTAGCCTTACCATCACTCGAAACTAGAAGAGTGAGGGGGGATATGGTGACAGTCTTTAAATTCCTTCATGGTTATGATAGAGTGGATAGGGATCGATATTTTGATATGGCTGGCTCTAGAACTAGAGGTCATAGTTTGAAGCTTCGTAAGAAAACTTCTTTGCAGGATGTAAGGAAATACTTTTTCAGTGTAAGAGTAGTTGATAATTGGAATTGGCTAAGCGAGGAGGTAGTTAATGCTATCTCAGTCCATAGTTTTAAGGACAGGTATGATAAGTATCACTGAGTATAAAATGGAACCGATGAGGAGACGGGAAGATACGAGCTTTGGGCTCTTTCCCGTAAACACAATTAGGTAATCACAATTAGGTAATCACACACACAAACACTCATGGTTATGATAGAGTGGATAGGGATCGATATTTTGATATGGCTGGCTCTAGAACTAGAGGTCATAGTTTGAAGCTTCGTAAGAAAACTTCTTTGCAGGATGTAAGGAAGTACTTTTTTAGGGTAAGAGTAGTTGATAATTGGAATTCGCTAAGCGAAGAGGTAGTTAATGCTATCTCAATCCATAGTTTTAAGGACAGGTATGATAAGTATCACTAAGTACAAAATGGAACCGACCAGTAGGCGGGAAGATACGAGCTTTGGGCTCTTTCCCGTAAGCACAATTAGGTAATCACTCTCTCTCTCTCTCACACACACGCACACACACACATACACACACACACACACACACACACACACACACACACACACACACACACACACACACACACACACACACACACACATATATATATATATATATATATATATATATATATATATATATATATATATATATATATATATATATATATATATATATATATATATATATATATATATATATATATGCGTATCCGAATATGGTTTTATATTTATTTATCATCTGTCCTCTCCCGGTTTTTTATATCTTATATGCCGAGCTTTTTGATTGGATGATATGATCGCTTTTTTTTTCCTTTCAAGAATCTGCAAAATGCTTTTTTGTGGAGAGAAATATTCCTTCATCAAACATCTTCTCGATTGGTTTTTGATATTGCATCCATGATATTTTTATTTTTTTATTTATGAAATTATTTATTTATTTATTTATATATTTATTTTTTTTTTTTAATTTATTCATTCATTAGGTCTCTTGTTGGAATTTGCTTCTTCGTGTTGAACAATTTTTTTTTCCCGGTTTTACGTCACGGACTCCCTTTTCTACTAAGGGCTAGGACGGTTGCCTTCTTTCGAAGGACTTGTTTTGGCAGATGCAATCGTTACCCTGAGTGCATGCCCTTGCTAACCTCAGTCCGTGACGGGGCGCTAACCCTCGACCTGACGCCTCAGAGTCGCAGACGCTACCGCTTGAGCCACGGCGACTACTTCGTGTTGAACAACATTGATCCCATATTCTAATTTACAAGGTGGTTTTGAGAGCATTTGATTCCCAGATCTAAGGGATAAGGAGGAGAGCGTAGTTGTGTCCCGGGGTTACCAGGTGTTGCATTAATAGCCTATGTGGCAACTATGAGTGTGATTTATGGCATTTTCTGGAAAGTTAGTTTTGAAAAATGGCAATCTTTGTGGCAATTACAAATTAAGAATAGAAAACTCAAAATCAACCGTATTTGTGACATATGTTATTCAAGAAAAAAAATGGCAGTTTTGTTGATATTTACAAAAATGAAAATAGACATGAAATTTAGCCATACATTTTACTTCTTTACTGTAACTCAGACACGTAGTCTCCGTGGCAAAATGGTAGCGTCTGCGACTCTGAGGCGGCAGGTCGAGGGTTCGAGCCCTGTCACGGACTGAGGTTAGTAAGGGCATACACTCAGGGTAACGATTACATCTGCCAAAACAAGTCCTTCGTAAGAAGGCAACCGTCCTAGCCCTTAGTAGAAAAGGGAGTTCGTGATGTAAAACCGAATCCATCAATGCACTGTAACTCAGACACACACATCTAGACATCTATATCTCAAAACATCCATCAGTATTTGGAGTAATTCTTCATCTTCATTGCTAGCCTAGTCCTTATGTTGACTTTTAGTCATACATGCTGTGATTGAAATTTCGCAGCATCTCTTTTGGAGCAAAGAAATCTCTGCATCAAGCATTTTGCAACATTAAGTGTGATCTTATCACCAAGATGCTCTTTAAATGCTTATTTTCCATTTCATTTCTTATTTACGTCTTAATTAATGCAGCCAGACTGATGCAGGTAAACATGATTAAAAATAATTTTGCCAGACTACAATACACACCAACAGCCTACTAGAGATCATACACACAACACCAAAATTTTATCTGATTTATGGGTCCATTTCAGTCCCTGTGCTTCTTCAGTCACATTTGTTTGATACTGATACATTCCTTTTCTATCATCTACATCTGTGTCTGTAGAAATTAATTCTTTCAGGTTCAGTTCATGAACCTTAACACTTCTACACTAGGAGAAGATAAATATGGCAATCACTAGCGATTTCTGGCCAAAAAAAAATGGCAAACCAGCTATAGATTATGGCATAGTTATGGCATCATTTATTTTGTGCCCTAAAAAAAATGGCAGTTTTCGGGAAACACGAAATTTCTGGCAAAGATCACCATTTATGGCAAGACCTGGCAAGCCTGAAATTGAAAACACTGTGAACTCATTGTTCTCAATGAGTTCACCTCCAGTTGAGTATTGGATCTGGTGGAATTGTATATTCTTGGGATCTAGCTTCAATAAGCAAAATTATTGTATTAGTATTTCACATATATTTCTTTTTTTTTCTTGTTAATCACTTCTTTGGATACAACTTAATATTTAACTGGGTGGATGCATACATCGAAGTGTGTTCCATTGTTTATATATTTATTTCTCTTTGTATGTACAGTATTTTATTTAAATACGCGAGAATGCAGTTATACCTAAAGCCATCAACTGCAGCCGTATGTACAGAAAATAATAATAGGAAGTAAGAATTGCTGTAATATTTTGAAAAAGACCTCGAGCTGTGCCCCTTGAGACGGAAATCTGGTTCGGTACCAACCAAGTCCCAAACCCGATTAAATGGAGACAAACCGCTCACCCTTTTTCACCCAACATAGCCTAGCCAATATTCTGCGACTCCCGTCCTGAAAACCACTAGTACTTCCTACCCTGTATATCAACCATAGGTGGCGATTGGTGACGTTTTCTAGATTATTCGTAGACCATTGAAAGCTATCTTTGGTGACCAGTACTCTCGTAATCCCCATAAAATAGCCACAGATGGTTGCAAACTTGTGATATAAGCCGCGGGGTTTTTTGGTTTCTGAATAGTGTCAAGATATAAAATACCAAAGTATATGTATGTATAAAATATTTTCTCTGAGCAGTTGCTCTGTGGGTCTTAGCCGCTGGATTATTTAGTATTTTCATTATATCTCTAAGCCTTTAGCATATTATGAAAAAAATACTTTATATTCTTTAATTATATAGGTAATGTGTTTTACATATATAGAATATATTGTATCCTAGAAGAACAGCTCTGTATATCCAATCTCTATTAGGATCAAACGTACAATGCGGACCCAAACATTATTAGGGGCCGGTGAGGTTAGAAATAGCAAGGACCCTTATCAAATTCTAGAATTGATCCCTTTGTTGTTCCACGTGGAGGTAAACTTGAAAATAATCTTTGTGTATTGCAGAATGTAGACATTTAACCTCTCTCTCATCGCAGCCAGTGGAACCTCGAGGCGAATTTTATGTATTAGCTTATATATATTTTTCAATTCCACCACCTTACATACGGAAATCCTTGACGCGAATTATTTGTACTAGATGATTTATATTTTGAAACTCCCCCTTTCGTCCATAGATTGGCTCGACTTGTATTGAGGAAACTGTTTCAAACCTCCCCCAAACTTACTTAGCAGAACTTCTATTATAACGCTTTTGTATTGGCTTATATAGTTTAAAATTCCACATCTTAAGCAAGAGAATTCTTTGGACGAATTTTGTGTATATGGCAATGTTTGTCTGGTTTTTACGTCACGAACTCCCTTTTCTACTAAGAGCTAGGACGGTTGCCTTCTTGCGAAGGACTTGTTTTTGGCAGATGCTATCGTTACCCTGAGTGTATGCCCTTACTAACCTCAGACCGTGATGGGGAAGAGGCTTTCACCCTTTCCTACCTTAGGTATAGGTAATTCTTGGAATGACTCTTGAGTAGCATAAATCCGAGATCCGAGAATTCTCATCTCACCGAAATCTTGCCATAAAAATGAGTATCCGGAATCGATATTGGTTTGGGGTTTGTTTATGCGGATATTGTTGCGTTTTCGCTAGTCTTAGAGATTTTTGTTCATTTTGTGCCACGGTGGCTCAGTGGTAGCGGCGCGAGTCGGGAGTCGACTGATGCGATTCGACCCCAACGCTCGCGTTTTTATAGTTATTGTTTAATGAAGTTTAGTTTACTAACTCCTATTATTGTTATTATTAGTTTATGATTTGTTTTTCTCTCGTAGTTAAGATATATATTCGCTGCTGGATCCATGGCAAGATCTATACTTTTTTCTTGTTTTTATGAAGACTTTGAATTAAGTTGAAATAACATTATTATTCTTCTCTTATTCGTCATTTTAGTAGTTATATTTCTTTATTGTAACATTTATGACAAGTTGTCTTTGTTTTTCATTTAAATAATGTCTGTGATTATAATTATATTGATTGGTTTGGTTTCGGTTTTACGTCACGAACTCCCTTTTCAACTAAGGGCTAGGACGGTTGCCTTCTTGCGAAGGACTTGTTTTGGCAGATGTAATCGTTACCCTGAGTGTATGCCCTTACTAACCTCAGTCCGTGACGGGGTGCGAACCCTCGACCTGCCGCCTCAGAGTCGCGGACGCTACCATTTTGCCACGGAGACTACTATTATAATTAAGTTGATATTACTCAATTTTGTTCGCTGAGTAATACTATTTATTCAAGCCATGCTGTTTGTGAGTGGTTTGTTAAGCAAGACTATTGATTATAGTTCACAACACAGTTTTTCTTATTTTTGCTCTTTCTTTTGAATGTTAAGTAAGGTTGCAGTTGTCACCGTATTAATAATAAGATTATTATTCGCTTTGTCTTAGTTTTCACAGTGATTCTTATATAAGTTGAGATTAATTATTGGCAAAAGAAATGTTATTTGTAAGAAGGGTTTGAATTATTAGGTGAGCTTTGTAAGAATTTGACTGTTTCTATCTATATATAGATCAAGTTGTATCATATACCGTTATATATATATATATATATATATATATATATATATATATATATATATATATATATATATATATATATATATATATATACATATATATATATATATATATATATATATATATATATATATATATATATATATATATATATATATATATATATATATATATATATATATATATATATATATATATATATATATACATATATATATATATATATATATATATATATATATATATATATATATATATATATATATATATATATATATATATATATATATATATATATATATATATATACATATATATATATATATATATATATATATATATATATATATATATATATATATATATATATATATATATATATATATATATATATATATATAC